>JAKVQY010000650.1:0-10640 GCA_030463045.1 Geotrichum macrosporum | reverse complement strand
TTTCTCGTGACGGTACCAGGTTCAGGTTCCATGGGATGATGCAGTAAAAATCGGCGGCATAACGCAGAACTAACTTCATGGTCTTTCAATCTTAGTTGTTTGCATGTCGGAAGAACACGAATATAGCTACTGCCTAGTGGTGTCGCTGCTTCTGCTATTGATGTGAGCTCCTCTATGTTGAGCTTTTGTTTGAGTTGTAAATGACGTTGTTGGCTAATGTGGCGAGACACTTGCCTTGGATCCATCAGTTCAACTGGATCAGCTTAGGTTTGCGTCATTATATTAAATCCCTAAAGAGCAAACTTGATAGCCATGGCTTATCTCAACAATACGAGTTTTTATATAGATAAATGCTTATGGAAGTTGGTGAATACAATCAGGATGGAATCAAAGGTATACGGACCTATATAGGTTCACTTTCTGCGCGGCAAAAGCTTTTGGGAGAAGGTCTCCTAGCAGGAATATCCATTGGAACACATAACGACAATGGACTAAAACTAGGAAAGTTCGTTCATGATTCGCCATCTTGAACATTCACTGGACCCTGAGGGCTCACGATCTCAACTTCCCAGATCTATAATTTGAATTTAAACGCCATTCACATTATGGGCAACAACTACCGAATCGACAAGTACGACAAAGATATTATGACAATACCGGTCAAAGATGAAAGGGCAGAAATCTCAAGTTTCGAAAAGTCAGCTTCTGTGATATACCCAATTTTTAAGTGTGAAACCCAGGCAATTCTAAAAAATATCCTCCTAGAAATTGGCAAAATACCCAGATTGATGACATCAAAGATATTTTCAACTCCATGCAGATGGCCGCATTGCTCTGTATACAGCGGCTAGAAATTCTGATTGCGAGGCGGGATATTGAGGAGAAAACTTTCCCAACAGAGGTAGCGACGGCTTTAAAAAAGCAACTGCATCAGAGTTCTACTCACTCACAACACATTAAAGCTTGAGAAATTGAAATGAGCGCTATGTTATGCCGCAGTTTCTTCTTTCATCATCCTGACGAGTTCAAGTACCCCACCGCAACATCGGGCCAACAGGCAGATTTAGGGGCACCGGAATGTACTGAGACAGACATACAGAAAGCCAGGGACTGTGGGATGCCAATTCATCTGAAACACAAAATGTCGTGCTCCATTGAGTCTAAAGGAGGTAAAACCCATAGGCGACTCAACAACATCCAGAAATGTTTGCCAACGCAATTAGAGTCTCGCTTGGCCAACAAGGCCAAAGAAGCCAATCAAATGCATACAGATTTCTCCACCCACTCAGGACAGGAAATCGCTTATTACGACCTCTCTGTCTGTGCTCTCTGTGCACCCAATTGCCAAGAAGGTTACAAAATGGCTAATCGGCAAGTATAATGTAAAGAAAGCAAAATAATCATTTCTTTGTGCTTTCACCCGGTAGTTCGCTTCAAGAGCAGTCGAAAAAGGATTTCAAAAATTTGCTTAAATTGGTAAGAGATCAAAAGAATTTATTTGGCAGAAAGAGGACCATTTATCTAGTCAAGTTCAGACCTGATAAGCATTATTAGAAATGCAGAGAACATGATTTCACATACACAAGTGATGAATACGAAAAAGATATTGAAAAATATGAGCGTGTTCTGTGTAGTCCAAATGAAAGTGAGACAGATGATGATAAATAATAATTCCTTCTCAAATTTAATATATAGCAATTATAATCTGAAAGTCACAAGTAAATCAGTTTATTGTCCCGTGTAAAATATCTTATCCAAAAGAAAGACTAAATAACATAAAAGAAGACATTGTTCTAACTATTTGTCTCATACAGGCCTTCTGTATGATGTAACAGAGAATAACTCTTTTTTCAAAGATTGAGTCGCTACTGAGACTTACAGACTACGTTTAATATGAGCGTGTGATAAATAGTTAAAGTTTTGATAGTGAGGTGGAGAATAACTCTTCTCTCGAAGATTGAGTCGCTACTGTGACTTTCAGACTATATTTGCTATATATTAAATTTGAGAAAGAATTATTAAATAGCCGTATCTTGCAATAATTAACATTAACTAACGTATAAATTTGAGAAAGCATTATTACAAGTTATGGTAGAACCAGCCACAATTATAATAATCTTGTTTCGATTATTCGCCACAAGTTTTCTAGAACTCTACTTTTGAGTAAATAAGCTTAACTTAAATGTACTGGCTAGACTGACACAAAACCAGGATTTTACCACAAATATTTATCATGCCAAGTAGGTAGAGATCAATATACCCCATGAGACTGGATGTGGCATCAACTGTCTATTTTACTACTGATATAAATTTGAGCACCCGCATGGATTTTACTCGCTCTTCATTTTTTACAGTAGCTGACAAAAAAATATTTCATTCAATGATTCTAAAAAATTACATGAGAGATAGCTGCGTAAAGAGCACCAGCCACAGTAATCAATTGAGTAATGCTGCCAAGGGCGCCCTGCGTCCTCTTGCTGGGATCACCACTGGAGTATCCAGCATGGTAGAAGTAGCGTCCTACGACCCAGGCCACAACACCTACAGCAGTGGAACGGGGGAACTGGATCCCACTCACAAGGGCAGCAATAACAAAGTTTGGCATATGTTCTTGGTAGTTTCCGGCAGACTTTTGTGTGCAGTTAAACTTCTGCTTGAGGGGGTCCTTAGCAGCTTCATCTTCGCTGGCAAACTGTGCGGGCAGCTTGACATTACCAGCACTGCGGGCTCTAATGACGGTATAGGCCAAATACATGCTGAAAGCAGGGACTAACGATAGGGCGCTCAGGACATACTTGTAGTCAGCAGGAAGGTTAAAAGTGAGAGCTGTAGACATTGTGTAATTTTTTGTACAAAGAGACGTGGAAGAAATCTGAAGAAAGAAAAAAAAAATTTTAAATGATCTAAAAAGATGTGCCACACCTTTTAAATAAATATGAGGGGAGGTAGGAGGGGAAATAAAGAAATTTTCAAAAGTACAATGAATTGGAAATTCTGCATACGAGCTATCAGACGTAAATTTAACTCGAGACCACCCAATTTGTTTAAAAGTTAAAAGTTCATTGGAAAAAAAAAAAACCCCATCTTATGAATAAAAAGTTTTACACAGTTCTGTTGTTTTCACGGCAAGACCGTTTGACCGCAGGGCGTTAATCTTTTAGAGTCTGAATTTAGAGAGTAAAAATTTACTAAAGCGAAAGTCCGTGGCTAGTGAGGGAACTCTGTTGCCTAGAAATTAATCACTTTTGATGCTGCGCTTGAAAGTGCATGACGTGCATCATAACTCAGACTGATGAACAACTTTCTTTGGCAAAATGGATTAAAATTTACTCCATTTGCCAACCCCCGTAACTTTCTCATGCCCTGGGTACAATTTTTCTTTGACGAAAGCTACATGGGATAGCTGATTTCAATCTCCACTTATGGAGTAGAGACGATCTAAAGTAATTCTTTAATCGCATTCAAAATACAACTATTATTTATAAAATATTTACAAGTTGTAGAGTCTTTTCTCAAGTTCATGCAGACTCTTAAGGCTGACAATACAAATCTGGCTGGGCTTTAATCTTTGCCATAGATGCTGCTAAGCGTACACCATGCTCCTCAGACTCCTCTTCGGCAAGTGACAACACAACAAGCTTGCCCTGTATCGGATCTGTGCAATCTTTCCAAGTTGATGACGTCCCGCTTTCACGCTCAGCGAGTGGTGCAGCACGGCAGCGACCTGCAAGGGAAACATAGAGTTTTGAGGATAAAATGCTGTCCCAACTTAAGGCGTATATTCGGGATAGCCCAGGGAAATCTAAACCCACACAGCCTTTTGCTCGATAGACCAGAACTTGAGGCAAATCATTTTCTATAGATGATGTAAAAAGAGTCTGAGGGTTTATGGTCATGGTCTGGCCTGCTGAATTAGTGTATACCACTCCATTTTCTAATTCCGAGAACTTAGATGTTGCACCCTGTATGTCGGCACGGTCTCTGAGCACTTGAAGAAATGTAGATATTGAAAAAGAGTCTGGAACTACAACCAGTGCTCGTCGAGAGTCTCTTTTCAACAGCTTGCTTAATGAGTCTACATATTTGTTGACAATTTCTTGTTTCTCTTTAGCGGATAACGTAGCAGACTGACGAATCATCTCTTTCTTTCGTCGCTCATTAATTTCACTTACTGCATCCATAAACTTTTCATTGCGAATGACTTCTTCGTCTATTTCAGGTAACACAGTATCCCGAAGAATATCCAGAGCTGGATCGTACGTAACAAAGTAGTTGCAAACGTCTCGAGGCAACCGTTTTCGCAATTCACCGCCCATATTATCAAGCCCCAGTCTCAGCATTGGTCGTCCTGTAATCCAGTTATGTCTTAGAGCAACAAGTTTTGCATAGGACGAGGCTGTCGATGACTCAAAAATGAACCGAAGCGGATTGAAATAGTCGTTATTGTTCTTTACGTGCGTGTTTCGCCATGGAACAATATGATTAAGCAGAATTTGGGCTGGAACTTTTACAGCAGATTCGTCTGATCTAAGTGTATTTCGCTGCATTTTAGGTTTCAAAAAAACATCTTTGCGCGGTAGGAGTTGATCCACTTCATCCAAAGCAATGCATGATAAGTTATTTAATGGAAGCATAGCGCGAAGATCTGGGGATGCTAAGATATCTAGAATGCGAGTTGGAGTGCCAATTAAAATCCGCGGACTCGGATTCGCCCGCAAGAGACTGATTTGCTGTGTCTCATGGTATTCATCGCACCTATAGATGTGTTGCACTACCTTGCTAATATTTACAGGTGTATCTCTTAGTAGAGATTCAAATACCCGGTAATACTGCACAGCTAGATCAGGCGTTGGAACCAGCAATAGGTTAGTAATGTATGGAGCACCTAAGTTGTTGAGCGGTTTGCCCACAAATGAGAGCAAAAAAAGTACAGTCGCTAATGATTTGCCGGTTCCTGATGCTGATCGCACTAGTACAGAGAGATCTGAGTTCAGCAAAGCAAGCATGTTTTTCTGGATGGTAGTCGGCTTCTCAATATTTGGGAAAGCCTTGCGAAGCGCATCAAGAACAACAGGTTGTAGTTTCAAGTCCTATGAAAACAAGTTAGATTTACATATTTTGTAACACGCAAGTATCGTACTTCAAATTCTTTAACTTCCTTGGGGTCAATGCGAATGGTGATTCCATCTTCCGGGCGTTCCATATACTCATATTCTGCTGCAAGCTGTTCCCTGGCTTTTTGAGCCACAACATGTTTCTTAGTAGAGTAGAAGGACCTGTCTGCCAGCTTTACAAGCCGACTGCACAATGATGGCCGCAATAAAGTTGATGCGATTCGCATTTCTGTAGATTTTTTAAGACTTTGAATTACCGAAGAAACCCTCTATTTTTTTGTAGAATTCTCAATCTAACACCCAAACCCTGAAGCACCACACATGACGGAGGCTATTCCTCAACGATTACTATCATTAACATAAGTTGAGGTGGGGCCGTGCAAATTACTACTCGTACACAGGCAATATAAAACTTATCAACTTTGTTCGAATATCTAAAGTCTTTAAGCAGCTAAATTGAACCGCGAAGTAAGAGCCGAATAACAAAATAAGTTTCTTCTCTTATAAAAGGAATCGTTCCCTCCTTTCCTACTTTCATGCGCAAAGCGAACTAGTCTCTCCGGTCCCCAATTAAAGATCAGTTATTTATCTTCTACTAGACCACAGTTCTTGCTCAAGTACGCCATGAGTTTGCCTCCAATTGAAGTAGAAGGCACAGAGTCTTCGCCCAGTTTTTTGTATATCGCCATATGGGGTCTCTCTCACCTGTTTCTGCGTATTGTGGGATTCCTTGCGTACAAAATACCTTCATACTGTATTGGGCTACTCAGCAAGAAGTTCAGTATAACTTTTAAGTTTTCTTCAGTGTACGTATTCAAGTCCCCATATATGAAAAAGACAGTTCTAACTTTTTTGAGTCCTATAGGCTTCTTATTGTATTATTCTTTACCATAATTACTTGGACAGTTGTGCGCTATCGATATTTAACTACTTATTCCAGGCTTCCACCTGATGATGTCAGAGAGGAACCAAACATTGACCTTTTTTTGGACTCTGCATCTACCCAAGACTCTAAAACAGGGTTCTCAACATATCTCGAAGACTTTCTCTGTGCAATCAAGATTTTTGGTCATCTAGAGCGACCTGTATTTCACGAATTGACCCGACATATGCAGACTCTAAAACTCGAGCAAGGTGAAACCATGTCCTTGGACGAGTCCGAAGGGTTTTACATTGTTGTGGATGGCACAATTCAAGTCTTGACAAAGGATCCAAGTGGTCCTCTCGAAAATAGTGATTCCCCTCTTTATAGAGATTCTAGAGTAATTAATGGAGAAGCATATCAAATACTCAACGAGGTAAAGCGAGGAGCCCCTGTATCTTCCCTTATTGCAGTTCTCTCTCTATTTGCTACAACTGTTCGAAAGGAATCAACTGCTTCAGAAGATTCCAATGCTGAAGATATCGGGGTTCAAATGGGTTTAACTTCCGAAAGTCGCAGCATTTCTCAATTGGAACTGAATCAGCAGAATTCACAAATAAAAAATAGCCGGCCTAACGTGCTAGATGGCAAGCCTGAACCGTTTAATACTGCAGCCGCATATGCTGTGGAGGATTCTACCATTGCTGTGATTCCAAAATCTGCGTTTCATCGATTGACAAGAAAGTTTCCGAAATCTGCTTGTCATATTATTCAAGTTATTATGGCTAGACTTTCCCGAGTCACTTTTCAAACAGGTCACCACTATCTTGGCTTAACGCCTGAGATTTACAAGACCGAAATTATGTTAAACAGCCGCGCAAAGTACGAGCTTCCCACTTATTTGCATGACCGTGCAGTAAATGGAGTAAGGGAGACGATCAGGAAGAATCCAGAACTCGCAAAGCAAAGCTTTGTATATCTTGGTAAACAAAAACTGGGCCGAAAAAATCAGCCTTCCCCGTCTAACCTTGCTTCCACTGCTTCAAAATCTCGCCAGGTATTATTACAACCAAACACGTCACATCCTGGCGACCTCCTCTCTAATGTTCCTCTATCCCGAAGAGAATCTTATCAGCCAGAAATATCTTCACTTCCGTGTGAGGTCGTATTCACTGGTGAAGAAGAGACAGAGGATTCCGCGCTTCGAGTAGCTTTAACAGAATGCATTTTTAAAGTACTGGGTTTGGAAAATCCCGTTCAGAGAGATGACCACGTATTAAATTCAGCAACTCCTTTGGATGTTACGCCTTTGCTTACCACAGTCGATTTCTCTGAGAAAAGGTCTAGAAGGCCTTCATTCAACAATGTGTTGAATAGCTTCACAAAAATGGAGCGAGGCTCGACAACGTCTGCTAATGATGACGACTCTGTTGCCTCAAGTAATTCCCCTGCATATGAAAACGCTCAGATTGAAGCTTCTCAAAATTTGGAAGTTATCTTTTACAAGAAAGGATCTGTTCTAATTGAACAAAACGGTGAGTCTCATGGAATTTTTCATTTGATAGACGGCATAATGGAAGTTGGTTATCGCGATAAAACTGGTAAATATTACGAACTTTATACCATAAAGCCAGGTGGACTTGGAGGATTTATTGGGGCCGCTTTGTCCTATAAGTCATTTGTCGAGGTAAGAGCTAAAACCGATGTTCATGTTGGTTTCTTGCCACGAACAACATTGGAGCATATTTCAGAGCGTTATCCTTCAGTGCTGCTGAGTATTGCTAATACACTGACTAGTGTACTCTCTAGTCTTATTCTTACCTTGGACTTTGCTCTAGAATGGGTTCAAGTGCCCCAAGGTCAGGTTATATTTAAAGAGGGAGATGAATCTGATTCAATTTATATCGTACTCAACGGAAGGCTTCGATCTGTTTACAAGCAAGGTGGCAAAAACGTCAAGCATGGCGAGTATGGTCAAGGAGATAGCATTGGTGAATTGGAGGTACTGACGGTTTCCAAGCGGCCTTATACGTTGCATGCAATCCGAGAGTCTGAAGTTGCAAAACTACCTCGCTCTCTCTATGAAGGATTGGCCAAAAAACACCCGTCTATTACCATTGAAATATCCAGAATTATTGCATCCAGGGTCAGAAATCGTTTGGGAGCTCCATCTCTCTTTGGCTATGAACCACCTGGTATTTCTAAATTTCGAACAGTATCAGTTATTCCCATCGCAGCCGGTCTGCCTGTTGCCGAGTTTGGCCAAAAGTTATTTAGCGCCTACGAAGATATAGGACAAAATGTCATTTCTCTGAACATTGCTAGTATACTGCAGCATCTTGGTCGAAATGCATTCAACAAAATTGGTCTTCTCAAACTTTCAGGCTATTTGGCCGACCTAGAAGAAAAATACCAAACTGTATTATATATTGCCGACACGAACGTTAATTCTCTTTGGACTCAAACTTGCATTGCACAAGCAGACTGCATTCTTCTCGTAGCAAATGCTTCTGGGGACCCTGATATTGGCGAGTATGAAAGACTTCTTGTGACAATGAAAACTACTGCAAGAACCGAGCTCATCCTACTTCATGAAGAGCGTTATGTACTTCCTGGCTCTACCTCGAGGTGGCTCAAGAATCGAATTTGGGTCAATTCCCACCACCACATGCAATTAGTCTCTGCTCATGCAAATTCTGAAACCACATTCAGTACTACCGGTAGGCTAAGTCGTTTAAAAAGTAAAATGCAAAGTATCCAGTCAGATATCATTTCGAAGTACAAGCTTCACCGGGTGCCTATTTATTCTCACTCATACGTCCATAAGAATGATTTTTATCGGCTGGCGCGAATTCTTTCTGGTCAAGCCGTTGGACTGGTCCTCGGAGGAGGAGGTGCTCGAGGACTATCTCATATTGGTGTTATGAGAGCACTTGAAGAAAGTGGTATCCCTATTGACTTTGTTGGAGGCACATCCATTGGATCATTTGTTGGTGGCCTTTACGCCAAGGAATACGATTTGGTTCCAATTTATGGTCGGGCAAAGAAGTTTGCCGCAAGAGTGTCAAGCCTGTGGCGCATGGCGTTCGATATAACATACCCAGCTACATCCTATACCACAGGCCATGAATTCAATCGTGGTATTTGGAAAACTTTCGGAGACGCTCAGATTGAAGATTTTTGGTTGAAGTATTTTGTAAATACTACCAACATTACGCATTCTCGAATGGAAATTCACAAGTCTGGTTACGCCTGGCGTTATATTAGAGCGTCCATGTCACTTGCTGGGCTACTGCCTCCGTTAACTGATAAGGGCAGTATGCTTTTAGACGGGGGCTACGTTGATAATCTCCCTGTTGCAGAGATGAAACAATTAGGTGCGAAGTATATTTTTGCAGTTGATGTTGGCAGTATTGATGATACTACGCCAATGTCTTATGGAGACACACTTTCTGGGATATGGGTCCTTTTCAATCGCTGGAATATTTTTTCACCTCATCCCAATGTCCCCAATTTAGCTGAAATTCAAGCTCGTCTGGCTTATGTCTCTTCAGTTGGGGCTTTAGAGAAGGCAAAGGCTACTCCAGGTGTCATATACCTCCGACCTCCAATTGACAATTACGCGACGCTAGATTTTGCAAAGTTTGACGAAATTTATGAAGTTGGAGCTCATTACGGTCACGAATTTATCGCTACGCTGAAAAGAGAAGGCAAAATGCCTAGAATTCCGGGCGGTACCCCCATGAAGGGAAAGGCACAAATGCCAAAGATGGTTAGAAGAAATTCCATTTGAACTCGTGATAGCGAGCGCGATTTTGAATAATCATAACGAACTATAAAACACAACATGACTGGTAATAAAATATATAATAAAAAAGCATGGATGTTCTAGGATAAATAAACATAAGAAGTTGCATTATTCTTTTAAATTTTGTGGAGAGGGATTTAGTTGCTCGTTGGCGGACTGATCAAAATAACGGAGTCACCGCGCACGAATAGCATCTCACTGCGCTTCTTTATAGTCTAAAAAATAGTAAGTTAACCCATGTAAAAGAAATAAATTAAAATTTAAGACTCACCTTAGGCTCTTCCTCGCCTTCTTCAAATACTGTTATAGTCTCCTCAACATCGCTGAGAACCATGTTGCAATGAGAGTCGTAAGCCTGAACAACTGTTAGCACATATCTCAACCTTTAAGAATGTATTTTTACAAACTTACATGCAGTCTGCCTCTCAACTCACGTCCAGCTCTCAGCTTGACAAAAACAATTTCATCAAGTGAAAGTCGAATCAATTCAAGAGGCTCAGACACATTAGTTGTTGTCGCGGTTGAAACTGCTGCACTCATGTTTTGCTATATATTTTATCAATCACAATATTAAAAATAATAACGTCTAGCAAAATAGCATATAGCCGTTAAATTATTTTTTTGTTTTAATTCCTTCCGACAACAAAGATCTTGCTGTTATTTACAAACCTGCTGAAAGTTGGTTTCTTCTGAGTTATCACCAGGAATTGTGCTTGATCTCAAGTTCGGAGGTTTTCGAAAATCCAAATATTCTGCCCCTGCCCTGGTGTCAGGGTAATTATAATTTTCAACACCCAATTTTTTTCACACCAACTTTGGGTATTTTTTTTCTCGTCAACTTGGAATATTTCATTGG
>JAKVQY010000649.1:0-10645 GCA_030463045.1 Geotrichum macrosporum | reverse complement strand
CCTGTCGTTTAAACGTTTCAATGGATCGGGAGTGCAACTGGGGGCACTTGTGCTACGTAAAGTCACATCGTAGTATTCAACTATGCCGGATTCATCAGTTGAGAAGTCAGCTCTCATTAGATTGCCAGGTTCAGTCTCTTCTCCAACAATTGGCTCTGAAGAAACTGTTATATTATCACCTAGATAGATTTTTCCCTTTCAGTGAAATTTAAATTTTGCCTATTTCTTTTGCGCAAGAAAATGTTTTTCGTTTTCCATTTCCTCCCACTCATTACCACCCATCTGTATTTTTGAAAACAGAGACGCGCTTCGATTAAGAAACACTCGATCTGATTGCATTTAATAATAATTCTCTGTGCGTCAAGAAAAGACCTTAGTGAAGAAACTTTCGTTATTTTTTCTCTGTATTCCGTGTGTTATTTTTGCCAATTGATAAGCCGGATAGTTCTGTTGGCGCTTATTGAGTACTATTACTACTATAATCAAAAAAAAATACTGCGAGATTTCGCTTCATTGGACTGGTTTCGTGTCATACATATTTTTGGAGATTTGGATATTATTGAATTTGAGCACTTGTGTACTACCTACCTTTTTGAAGGTATTATCACTTTTTAGTGACCTAGGAGGAACGCGATCTGGTTATTGAGACGCGAAAACGAACCATATAGCCAGAATTTTTATGTCCGCAATCATGAAACTTTCAATCCCAAGGGTGCAGAAGAGCAAGGAAGTTTGGATGGAGCCAGAACCTATTGTACAGCCTCCGTGTTCTACGGGTTATCCTCTCGGAACCCCTCCACCCCAGAAGCTCCTTCCTAAAACGAAGAAACGACAATCATATATCGGATTGCAGTATGTCTCTTCTGGGTCTGATAAAAATCCTTCTTTAAATGGCTTTTCAGGACAGCGTCATGCTTCTGCGAGAGAAAGTCGATCGAGATCCGCTGATTCTGAACAGGCATCTAATAGCCCTGAGGCTTACGAAGGAATACAAGGAAAAGAAGGGCAATATTTTTCAGTTTCCAATTTCAGTACCAAAATTACAAACCAAACATCTTCGAATACGAATTCAAAAGAAAATGGCGACTCTTATTCCTCAGACATTCCGCGAGATCTGAGCAATCCCATTCAACAAAAGCTCTTTATGTCGCTAAAAACCAACCTTACTGAGGACCTCACTAAGATGAGTAATATAAGGAGACGGTTGAATTCAGTAAAAAATGATAAAGAGGACGAGCAGTCTGAGGCAAAAGCACATGGTAATTTTCATCAGACATCAGAACCTAAACATGAACTGGATGCGAAATCAAATTTAAATGGCCGGCGAGGGAAGCGACAAACAGGAGTACTAGCTGCAAAAAGAATGAGAAGTACATCCATTTTGGACGATTCTTCTCCACCAAGTGGCAGAAGCGGCAAGAGACAGAAGCGCAAACATTTCTCTCAGTGAGTATTTTTTTTGCCCGTGTGACTTTAAATTATTAACAATCTATTTAGAGGAAATGGCTACATGAATAATAGCCCATCTACCAACTCACAGGATTTGGACGCTCGACAACCACTTTACGATGATCCGACTTTGGTATGTTTATAGGTGTTTTCCTCTCCATCTTATCTTATGGGTGTTTAAGCAGAGATATCGGGTAACGGTACACAGGCTGCAATACCTGTCGCAATTACCTAATTTAAAACAGATTGATTTCCATATTTTCAATATTTTGAAACTGCTCTGTTGCACTATTTGAAGTTCTAGAAGCTTTTTCTAACATTCATGCTGCAAGGCTAATGATGATTTTTGCTCCACTTGTGGCGGTGTCGGAAGATTTCTGTGCTGCGAAAGTTGCCCCAAGTCATTCCATTTTAGCTGTGTCAATCCTCCTCTTGACGAGGGCTCGCTTCCTGAAGGAGAGTGGTTTTGTCAGGAATGCCTTGCAAAAAGAGTGAGTATTACTATTGAAAACTGAAATTCAGTGGCATTGTTGGACTTCCCTTTGGCTTAAATCTCGTATATTGACTAGTTTCTTTATTGCCGATTTTATTCTCAGTGTCAAACAAACTCTCCTCTTCCTTCCTAGCCTGCTAACTTCATAGTCTTCACCCTTGCCCTACAAAAGAGGGCTATTTGGTGAATTATTTCTTGAGCTTGAAAAGCGGAACCCAATTATATTCTCTTTGCCAGCCAAAGTGAAAGACAGGTTTTTGGGGGTGTATGCGAATGAAAGTGGTGAATACAGGGATGCTGACATGAAGGTAATTAAAAGGTATGGTAGGCACTCCAGCTAACAGCAGTTTTTTTTCTTTTTTCGCTTCTTTTTTATTATTCTTAAAACTAACTTTTATTAGCACGCGTAGTGGCTTTCTAGAGGATCAAGACCTCTTAAGACTAACGGACAAACAAGGGAACCCTATATTTTGTTACAAATGCAAGTGTTCAACTTTATCGGGTGCTCCTATAGCCCGTTGTGACTACTGCTCTCTTAGTTGGCATTTAGATTGTTTGAATCCACCCTTGCCTACAGTCAAGACAGTGGGAACTAAATGGAAATGCCCAAATCATGCAGATCATGTGCATCGGAAAGCCCGGCGTCCAAAAAATGCACGGGTCGTGGACACAAATCTTTTTCGGGGCTACAAGAATGATGGAAATATTGATATTCTTGACTCTTCAGACGAAGAGCAACTGGAGATTAATTCCCGTGATATTCCAAAATTCAACTCATTTAATTTATCGCAACCAGTCAGTTGCGTAGGAGAAGGCTTAGAACACATAAATACAGAAGGAATAATTTCTCGCATACCTTCAGAAGGGGTGAAATTTGATTTTATTCAATCAGTTCGTGCGTGCAATGCTGATTTATTTCCAGAAACTAATACCACTCGAATTTTTCTTGCCCTTGACGAGCTTGCTACCAAGAGTCTAAGTGTCCGTGAGGGAGTAAGGAATTTGTGCTGCCTCCAATTTGATGGAACTCCTGATATGATGGCTGCCAATAGTCGGACAAATATAGAGATGCTTCTCGACAGTGCACTTAGTTTTCAGGAAACTCCGGGAAATGCTGGAAAGTTTAGGGCTAATACTTCAGCTAAGAAAAACTTTGCCTGTGAAAAGTCTATTTCGAAAGCGAATGGAGTTGGATTAAAATCTTCAACATTTACTTCCATTCGAGAGGCCACTCCATGCAACTTCAAAGGGGGTAGCAATGAAAATAACGTCGAGTTGAGAACCCCAAGTATTACATCCCAAGAGAGCTCTAGGAGACATAACTTGTCTCCAAAAGACGAAGCTGAGACATCTGCTTTTGATTGTATTTCGCTAGATACAGACGAAATACAACCTGGAGAACAAACTCATTTACTTGCAATTAGACGGCTGATGGATCTTAAGGGCAAGGATGCACTCATGAAGTTTTTACTTCCAAGGGAAATTGAAGGATAAAGAGTCGATTCTTTTGAATTCCTCCTTTGCTTGGTTGTGAAACCTTTCAAATTATTTCATGTGTACCGCGATATCAAGTTAGGGGGCATCAATAAATAATTTTGAGTTTTCTGAGGAATATAAAACATGAAAGTTTTCAAAAATAAACGCAATTAAGTAACTACGTAAATATCTGTAATACAACCTCCAACATCTTTTACATTATCAATTTTTTTAAAACCTTTCGAAACCATGGACATCCTATAGAATTTACTTTTTCTTTAAATATTATCTACTGTAGTAAAACTTAAGGTTGTTTTTTTATTTTCCCCTTTGGCGAACCACTTCTCCAGTATTTAACAAACTCTCTTTTTTCCTCTTGAAATCAAGAATTTCTCAAACTTTTGCGACGAGCAGAAACTCGAACTGGGGCTTGAACTAATTTTTCTTTCTTTTTTGCAGGCTCTTCTGCTGCAGCAGCCGTGTTGGCATTTCTTGTTCTTCGGACTCTCTTGCGTCCAAGTTCAGCTGTCTTAGAAGATGAGTTTTGAACATTTTCCTTGTCCTTCCCGCTCTTTTCAACAGGATCACCTTTTTCATCCTGTTCGTCCTGCTCGTCCTGCTCGTCTTCATTATTATCAGTTTTAGCAGCTGCTGAAGATTCATTAGCGTTATTTCCATTCCCTTTGCCGTTTTCCGTATCGACATTTTCGTTAACAACAGCACCCTTTAATTGAGCTGTGGGTTTCTTAGGAAAGTTGATATGTGTTTGTCTTGACCTAGTAGATCGCACTGGCCTTGAGGGAAGCTGAGGGAGCTCCTTTGGGCTCTGCACTTTAGACTTGACAGCGTTCGGTAACAAAAAATTTTTCTTTTTTCGTTGGACTTTAGACACTTTCATTTCAGTTTCTTTTTCTTCTCCTTTTCCTTTTCCTTCTCCTTCCTCTTCATCTTCACTTTCTTCTTGTTTTTCTTGCAAATCGTCTTGCTCCTGATATCTTTCGCTTTCACTCACATCATCTTGTCTTTCGTCCATTTCTTCTTGTTCGTCTTCGTCTTCGTCTTCACCCTCGTCCTCATCATCCATATCCTCATCGGACGTGGCCTCCCTAAAGGAGCTTTTAGATGTCGAACTACTTGCAAGACGGGTACTTCGACGTCGCGACGATCCTTTTTCTTTCTGAGTAGAAATATCAACACTTCTCCGACGTTTTCCAGCATTGCTACCACCATACTCTGAAGTTTCAGAGTCATCATCGCTACCCCTTCTTCTCCTACTTCGACCGGCAGCTCTTCTCCTGCCTGATCCATTTCGTCCCGGATGATCCGGATCAGAGTCTTCTCCGTTGACTTGCTTCCTCACTCCTGAAGCTCTTCTGCTTCCAGATCGCTTTTTACTGGCCTGTTCTGTACCTTGGTCTTTGTCGTCTTTGGCAGCCGCATCATCATCCCTAACTGCTAAATCAGCGTGTTGCTTCCTCAGCTTAGCAAATCTCTTACGCAAGGATTCTTCCAAATCCTTTAAAACGTGATCAGGCAAGTAAGTTGTTTTTGCTACTTGCTGCGCAACATGCACGGAAGGCATTGGTTTGAAAATGTCAGCTGCCAGCTGTAATCTTCCTGGCCAAGTATCAACATTCCAACCTTTAAACTCTTGATATTTAATAATGACAGATTGTGCAAGATCGGAAACAAGATAGAGCCTGTCTGAAAGAAGCTCGTCCACATTATCACGATATTGCTTTACCCTTTGTGAAATGTAAAATATCATCGAAATGTTTTCCTCGGTAGCAACAGTACCTAGGTAAAATACAATGTACGCAGCAGTTTTCAGAATGTAATCTAATGTTTGGTTCTCTTTTAACTTTTTCTTCGTATCCTCGGTATCTTTATCGTCTTGGTAAAACTCGCTCTCGCCGTTTATGTCCACATCTACATCTTCAAAACTTTCTTCATGATGAACAAGTAGATGTAAAAGAGTAGAAAAGGTTTTTTCCATCGGCATTCTGTTAGACTGGCTCTTGTATTCAAAGGCCACTCGAGCTCTGATCCAAGTGCTCACATAGTGAAAAAGCTCATTATTGGGTTCAAATGCAGAAACAAAGACAAGTGTTACAAATCTGCGCGGGATTTTTTCCTCAGACCAGTATTGCATCAAGGCATGCAAAAATCTCTGTCGAATGTGCAACACGCCATCTTGAACCAACGCGGCCATTTTGATAATTTCATTGGGTCTTATTAATTTTTCAATATTGGGGTTTGTAGCAAGTTCCAGGAGTAGTAATCCGGATTCCAGTCTTAACCTAGCGCGATAGTGAAGGGGTGTAACCCCACAGGAAGGACGAACAATCTCTCCCATATTGCCAATTAGTGATGCAAGTAGCGAAAAAACTGGTTTCGATAAATCGTTAATGAATTCAGGGTCAGCTATTTGTTTAAGTCGATTCACAAGAACGCGTAGTGCTAGAATTTTAGAGCGACAATTCTGATCCATTTCCTCATCATCAACCCATTCCGGATCACTGTCACTAGCCTTAGTCGTATTGGCCAGCAGTACTTGTTGCGTTAAAAATGATTGCACTTCGTGATGCTTCGTGTCAATCAACTCCGGGGCGCAAGAATACATTTCCGCAATGGATGCAAGGTGAGTAGGAAGTTTGGGATTTTCTAGGTCCAATTCTGTAGCAACAACCATGATTTCATTAAAATACAACTCCTTTTGCTCAGAAAAAGAAACAAGTCGTACAGACTCAGCAGCCTCCTCAGGCGATCCTTCCAATGCCATTTTAACAAGAGAGGAAAAAAACTGTTCCTTCTGTGGAATGAGCTCTTGAAATTTCTCCGCAAGAGAATTGGCTGCTTTCAGAGTATCAACACTGCCATCAAAGCCAGGTTCGCCATTTTCAATCATAGAAACAAGTTCGTGTACATGAGATTTCATTATAGCTGGTTGAGAAGCTGATATGGTTTTCAAAAATGCTTGCGCTGTTTGATGAAGTTTGCTAGATGGATCTCGAGTTACCTGAACAATTGGGGTTATACAACTCCGATTAAGAACAGAATAACTTGACCGGTAAAAAATAATCGTGAATGTGTGTAATACACTGGATATTTGAGGAACCTTGAAGCCTTTAAGTTCCGAGTATAAATCCCTAATTGCTCTTTGGACCATAATGTAGTCACTCTCTGGGTTAACTGTTGCAGACAAAAGTTTACAAGCTCTGTCAGATGCTTTCTCAGAAAATAGTTGAAGGCTGGATTCAGCCTTGACGGGGTCCAAAAAGGAGTTTGAAAGCCATTTTATTGTACTATCAATTTTTGACTTTAGTACTGGGTCACTATTGTTTTTGCCATTGTGGTCACGAATCATAATTGCCAAAGCGCCCACATAATTTACCAAAGTAAATTGTCGCTTCAAGATCGCATTGAAAGCATTTGACCCCTGATCATTCAGCGAGCTTAAAACGGTTAAAAATCTCACAGTGCGAGCGATGTCGTCCGAGTTAGTGATAAAAATATTTTCATTTAAAGTAACATCAATCCTCTCATTGACTTCCTTATCATTGAGAAAAAGCTGGTCCAAAATTTTTTGGGGTATCTGCCCAAATAACGAAATATAATTTTCATTCCCAAGCTCTATCTGTGCATATGCATTTTCGTATAATGATCCAATAACTGAGAATGCCTCATGGCGCACTAAAGGTTTCTTATCTCTTAAACGAGAGTAAAGTGCACTGAAAAGCGTGGTATTGTTGAGTCTGGTAGCGATTACGCTACTTTTGAGCTCTCCAAAGACTGAGCAGGATGCTAACCGAACCCTTTCATCAGGGTCATTAAGACGGTCTGCTAGTGCTAAACACAAATCGGGAATGATGTCAGTACGATTTCTGATAATATCAGGAAGAGCTTTAGTCCACGAAATCCTAATCTGGGGGCTTTTGTCTTTGATACGACCAAGCCAGGCCTTCCAAGTTGTAAAGTGTTCTTTGACAAAATTGACCCTACTAGGAGAATGACCGAGCATTTTTCCAATGGATATAGTAGCAAGGTCGCGTACCTTGAGGTTATCCACGGAAAGATCCTGCTCGAGTTGTCCAATGATGTTCACAAGAAGCTCTGGCACAGCAATCCATATTTGTACAGCTAATTCCTGAGCTTTAATTTGAGCACCTTTTCCCTTTTCGGTAGACTTGTTACGATTTGATCTTTCTGAACGTTCCAATTCCTCTTCCATTTCCTCATCAAAAGAAACACTCATAATATCTGCAAAATACTGGTTGACGTGTCGCGTCATTACATCGATATTATCAGTGCAGATAGTTTTGGAAACAATATAGCCCGGAGAAACAGGCAATGAGTGGTTGTCTTTCTGTGTCGAAGCAGGAGGTTTACTCAAGAAATGTGAAATAATGATGTCAACCACTCGAGGAGGAATCAAGTCCATTTCCTGCAGCAACTGAGAGAGAATTGAGGTCATCAAGTAATCCAAATCGATTCCCTTATTTTTTCCCACCATGCGATAGAATAATTCAAAGATCTTGATAACGAGGGTATCGGAATCGTTGAGATCTGTAACGAGGGCAATACATTGTACTTGTACCAGATTTTCGAGCAAATAATAATGCTGCTTGAAGTATGGGTCATTTGGCTTGTCCAGACATTCAAACTGATTGACAAAAAATTTAAAAATTCGCTAGAGGCGCGTTAGATTGACATGGGATTACTGATCGGATTCAACCTACTTGTAGAATTAAAAGGGTGAATGGTGCATTTGGCGCAAAAAGCCGAAGGATATCAGTTAAGCAGCATGAAACATAGGCCTTGACACCCGATTCTCTATGTTCAATAAGGTTCTTGGAAACCAAGTTTCGACTTATGTTAGTTAAAGAGTCCAAGTCCACTGTCCCTTGCTCTAGTGCGCTCAATTCCTTTTGCAGTTCCTAAACACGTAATTAATAAATATTCTAGTTCCGCGAAAAATCAGTCTCTTCGTACCTTTAAATTTTGAGATAGCTCTTTCGTGGAGACGCGTGTAGAAATTGGGGCATCGAACTTAAGTTTCTGAAGTTGCTCAGTAGTATCGTTCATTGTTTACTTAGAGAGGAAAATTAGAATAGCAATTCGAGGTTTACCAGATTTATAGTAGGATGGGAATTTCGGTGGCTCAAGAGTGCAAATATCGCGTGTAATAAGTCGAGTCGCAACGGCGTGTCTCCAGCCAAGCTCGAGTCAAAAAAAAAATTGAAATTGAACTCAACAAGGTATGAAAACAGTGAATTACTCAAATATGTAAAGAGGTTCACTTGAATATGAAATAACCAAATGTGAAGAAACTGCAAATATTTGTACTCAAGCAATTTTGAGGGAATGTTCAAAGTGTGGTGGTGATGCATGGAATCAGTCTGCACTTTGGGAATGAATTGGTAGCAAAAACAAAACAAAACAATTTGCCAGTTTCAAGTGTGAAATTCAAGTTACTTCAGATCACTTCCGGCTTCCAACCCTTCAAAGCAACTTTGGCCACAATTTTGGAGCATAGGTATACCAAAAAACCCTGTCATTAGAATTTAATAGAACCTATTACATAATTTTGAGGAATATACCTTTTACGATATTGAAATCTTTAGGTGATACCGGGTGGCTGCTCAGTGTCCATAGCAGATGTTGAGTGTGGCGATTCGATTCTCTGGATGTAAACTGTTTGAAGAACTTCCATTATGAGCTAGTTGTTATAACGAACGATAGCTTACACCAAGATATTTTCGAAAATAACTCTGCATTTACTCTTAATGAGTAGCTCAAAAATTTTTTGGCACACTTTTATTGAGTCCATAAGCGTAAAGAGGGTTTGAAATAATTTTCATTCGACTGAATATCCTTATACTTGAATTCAAAGGCAGTGAACAACTTTAACACTTTGTTGAGTTAGAAATGACTCTTGATATTTTATGCTTACTTAGTATTCTGCAAAAATAAAGAAAATAATTTACCTTGAGGGTGCATTATATTGTCATCAAAAGCAGTTTATTTGCAAATATCACGCATGAAATTAAATATAGGTGACTCCTGGAATGTAAATGACATACTTCTTTGCGATAAGTGTGCACTAAGTGCTCTCCCACGCAAGAGATGGTGGCAAATGCAAAGGTGTAACTGGACAAGTTACCATGCAACAAGAATAATAGTGTTTTAAACAAAAAATATTAAATCATATAATTTGACCAAGCGCATATATTTAGGTAAATTCCCATACGAGCATGGTAATATATAAATTCATTTTTTTATGTAAAATCCTAAGCAAAACAATATAATATATATGAAGACATGATTCTAAGTGCTCATCCGACATAGGTGTCCTAAAACTTACAAAATTGATAGCACTATAATCTGGTAATTATCGGATAAGCAATGGCGCAATGCTTCTCTGTGGTAATCTAAGCACATGAGGAAAACCAAAAAATAATGTTTGGTGTTTTTAAACTCATCAGCATATTAGGGGAAAAACCAAAAAATGTGAGCAGCCCAAAAAGAGTAAACATTTTAAAGTCTCAACTTCTGAAATAAATAATACTCCCTCAAATTTAATATATAGCAATAAATATAGTCTGAAAGCCACAGTAGCGACTCAGTCTCCTAGAGAAGAGCTATTATCCACCTCACTATCAAAACTTGAACTATTTATCACATGCTCATCTCTTTCCATATCCTCTTCCCATTCATCACTCATTTCTCTAAAGGCTTTCTCTCGGCCTTTCTGGTAATGCCCATCAGCCCTGAACCTGGCTAGATAGATGGACAGTCTTCTGGCAAACATGTCCTGTCTATCTCCCATCAGTTTGAGCAAGTTTTTGAAATCTTTCTCCGCCTGCTTTTGAAACAACCCATCAGGAGAAAGCACCAAAAATAGACAAAATAAAGATTTTTAAAATGATGGTGATGAAATAAAAATTAAATGTTTAGAACGCAGGTCGAACTGTTTTCCTTTTCCTACGTTGTAGCGTTTCAATACCAAGGAACATAACATAAAATAACATAACATATTTTTAAAGTCTCAACTTCTAGGAATAAATAAAATATAAATAAAGTAGCATAACAATAAACTAAAAAATATCCAGAACACATGTTGAACTGCTTTCTTTTCCCTACATTGGAGTTTTTACTACCAAGTCAAATAACTTCAATTTGAGCTGATGATAAATCAGTTTATTGTCCCATGTAAAATATCCTATC
>JAKVQY010000064.1:0-31366 GCA_030463045.1 Geotrichum macrosporum | reverse complement strand
ACTTCTCAACTGATGAATCCGGCCTAGTTGAATACTACGATGTGACTGTACGTAGCACTAGTGCCCCCAGTTGCACTCCCGATCCATTGAAACGTTTAAATGACAAGTACATTGAAAGTGCCAGGTTTAGATGTGACTGGTTCATAAAAGTCGCTTCTCATTTATTGCCATTTGGTATTTCAGCCATCAAGGAAAACTTTATTTGTCCGCCACCTGGGCATTTTGAATTTTGAATTTTGAAGTGTGTAGAGCATAGAGGATTTTAATACATGCCAATTCTTGATCATACTGCAAGGTGTTGCATACATAAAACACCAAGTCCAATACTCTGTCTCTGAACGCTGTTGAATTCCCATGCATCGTGTTACATCATTAAAATAGGTTTTTGTAAACCGTCCGGCAATATCGAGAATGAACTTCTACACGGTTCTAGCCACTGGAGTTTTTGCAAGTCTTTCTTGCTCACTGGCTAACGAAACTTGACTCGAATTAACATTACTCGTGTTCCCTGAAGCTAAGGGAAGCACGTCAAGAGAAAGTCCAGGGATAGGATCGAGTACAATAGAAGAAGGCATATTTTTTCGTGAACTTGTGGCTTCTGCAATGACCGGGCTTTGATACTGATGGGGTTCTAAGTCAAATGGCATATTGGAACGTGATACTAGAGAATTCAGTATAATCATGGGGGTCTCCACGCAGACTACTTGGCCTCCTGCAATATGGATAGAGATCTCTGCAACATACTTGCGTGAAACATAGCAGGACTCAAAAGTGGGAGGTAGCCATTCCTTACTTTTCGAAAAGGATATGGGCAGCACAAGTGTGGTTAAATAGGAATTAGTGTTTGTTGGATCAAGGTCCCAGGTCACTTGGAAACGCGCAGGGTCCAAATTAAACGAATCTGCTTTTTGTGTTGCTACTTGAATATCTCCATCGTCTTGATTATAGTTATCTGCTTTTTCACTGGTTGCAGACAGTGGATATTTTGTTGAATAACTGGTGACCGCCAGTATATTAACGCCAAGCCTGCTAATTTTCGGTGGGGGAGTGCTCTGTGGACTTGGAGCTGTAAATCTAATTTGTATTGGCACAGTTGTTGCTGCAGATGTTTCGTTAAGTCCGAGAATGGGGGTTTCGTTAACGGCAGCACGGACATTGCCGCTTGCTGTGCGCTTTAACAGGCCCCTTTTGATGTTGCTTTGAAACTGAATCTTTTGCCGTAGGGGTGCTAGAGATTCCGGAGAAGGAGTATAAGATGGGGAAATTCGAACGTACTTGACAAATTGTGACACATAAGGGCTAATTTGCGTCCTGGAAATGGGTCCCTTGGCAAAAGCCTTGATGGAGTATGTAATTCGCGCAGCGTTGTTTGGAACGTCATATATGCTTTCTGAAAGCTGAGGCGGAGACCCCAGACTAGGAGGCAGACGGTAATGGATCGGTACGCCCTCATTACAACAGCCACCATCTGATACAGGAATGAGATCTGGTACCAAAATTGAAAAGGGATAAGTATATGTGTAACCAGGATGAAAAATACCATCAAGAGGAAGGGCGTCTAAGGGAACAACATGTTGTGAAAGTCCAAAAGAACGTTTAATGACTTTATCGGATGTCCATCCGCTCTTTGTAGTTACTTCTTCGCCGTAAAACGAAACGCCGATAGCGTTTATCTCGGTTTTCCTTCTGGGAGAGAAGGTAATGTCCCCATGGATGACATCTCCAATATCATAAGCAGGCTGATAATTACGAACCTGAATAGATATAATATTGGGAATAGAGTAATTACCTTTTGGCGTGACTTGTCCACCGGCTGTGTATTGAGGGAGAACTGTTGAAGCTCTGCTGGTAGTTCTTTGTACGCTTGCTGGGAATGCGTCTATGTGACCAGCTGAAGGTGGATAATACGCGGGAGGCTGAATATTTGGCAACGACATTTCTGTGTGATTGCAATAGATATATTTAGCCTACCAGCTAACTAGCTCTTATATATTCCAATAGAAATATTAGAAATTGATGGAATATCCTATTATTTATAAGATCGAGTCAGAAATCCCAAAGCCAGAGAGCCGCTCAAAAACTGAAGGTAAAAATATTCAGACAATTGCGTGCAAGGAGCCGCTCCAAGAAATAAATTTCCTAAATAGGTTAACTATTTATTTTCCGCTCGATTATGTGGTTCGGCACTTGTCCGCTAACGTTAACACACCGCGCAAAAAGTCCCCTAACGTCAACACATAGCGCAAAAAAAGCTTTGAAATGGTTTCAAGATGATGGTTATTTCAATTAAAATGAAAGAAAACACGAAATGTATTTCAGTAGAATACGTTTAACGGCAAACCAGAAGCTGTAAATATGGAGCGGGGCTGGATTAGTTTACGGGACAGAGTTTGTCAGAGGGGGTTGCTCGAGAAAAATGCTAGAACCAGTCCAGTCAAGAAGCCTAATATCCCAACGTCGCTGGAAGAACTTCGTGCAATGTATGGTGGATGGAGGGCCCTCAATATTCGGTACATTGTTTAAATACACCATCTTGGATGCTTTGATTATTAGCTTCAATTCTTGTGAACAGTAAACCCGGATTGTCTCCCATCGTATGCCAGCCTTCTCGAAGGTGTTGGAA
The DNA here is from genome assembly GCA_030463045.1 of Geotrichum macrosporum. NCBI lineage: Eukaryota > Fungi > Ascomycota > Dipodascomycetes > Dipodascales > Dipodascaceae > Geotrichum > Geotrichum macrosporum. The sequence goes on along the minus strand of JAKVQY010000064.1, from coordinate 28,743 downwards.
TTGCGCCAAACAGAAAAATTTTCCTCGCATTGCCTCAGCAAACTATGTAGCCGCACACGGCTGAATGTGAGAAATCTTCGAAATCTGTCAAAAATTAATCCACTATAGTGCATGGCGAATATTTTCCGAGACTGAGAGTTTCAAAATCTTTTGGCAGTGTATTTACGCCTCAAACAATCTATTCAATAACCCAACTGGCGATTAAATGGAGTTCTTCTTTTAAATCCATAATTTGACCTCGAAATTGTCCATTTAAGACAGTGAGGTTCTCGTTTTAAATGCACTGAAAGGTTTTACTGGAACCAGACTCAAACCGGAGTCATTTTTTCTCACATGAACCACTGGGAGAGTTCCCGTCATTAGGTATTCTGTTGCTGCTTGCTCCAGTATGATCATAGTTCCTTGAACCTGAGCTTGTTATATTGATGTTGCTTGAATTCGAACTTTGAGGTGAGGATGTTGATGAGGATAATGATGTAGATTGTCCTGTCACTGAGACTTTAACGTGCTGTGTCATCTCAGACTGCTGAGACGAAGTAACGGGAATATTGACGGAATATAAATTTGTTGGCATTTCAGGGAAAAATATTACAAAGTAATTGATGAAACAGTTGTTTTGAATGTGGCCAAAAAGTTGTATATAAATGGTCTAATTTCTTATAGCTTTATCGTAATACTGGATAAACAAGAGCCAACTCATCACAATTCACTACTCATTATATCCAAAGTCTCATGGTATATCGCGGTAATTTACCTGCCATCTCACTACAAAGAAAGATGTATTTAGGGAATTAAAATTGTAGAGATATCGTAATTACAAAAGCTAGTTTGGTCCAAAGCGAGCATATTTATAGCGACACACTCTACACGATTATGTTGCGTAATATCATTGAATTTACACAAGTATATACTTAAGTATATAAGCTAAACATAATAATACAAAAGGCAAATGTACATAGGAAGGAAGTAATGTGTTTTTGATTTCCGGGCGTTCAAATTTCACCCAAAGGCCTGAAAAACGTGTTACGAGCAAGTACAGAATTTTTACAAAGACCACCAGAGGTTTTCACTAAGAGAGTTCCAGACAGTCCAGAACAGTGTTATAAACGCTATGTAGCACTGTTCTAATTTTCAGCGAGGACTGCAAACTTGCCAAAGTTCCCATTTACCGTTTACAGAGCAGAGTTGACTACTTTAACGTGGAGCTCGCCAAAAGCTTCTTCAAAACAGTTCTTAGACAATGGGTTATAATAATAAACGTCCATTGGAGCCTATTTATTTCTACTTTTCACTTCCTTGAAAATAGAAAAGGCGTCTAACGACTTATTCAAATAAATTCACAGCACTCTCACCAATTCAGCCATTACAAGGCACAGGCGACACATCCAAATAAGGATGATGATGATAAATCAGTTTATTGTCCCATGTAAAATATCCTATCTAAAAGAAAGACTATATAACATAAAAAAGAAGACATTGTTCTAACTATTTGTCTGATACAGACCTTCTGCAGCATGCAATTGAATTGCACTATATGATGGTAATTCTCAAATCCAAATAAGGATTCATATTCTTCCTGTTCCCTCCAAAATTTAACTTCAAAGCATTTCCAAATTAGATATTGCTTAATTCTTGGTAGAGAATGGAAAAAAAAGGTCTAGGCACATGGCTACTGGGGAACTTCGTTTCAAGTATAGACATTTTCGGATCAAGCACAGTGACTTTATTACTATATAAGTAGCTCATATGTCCCCAGTTCATTCTATGCATCTAGAAACTCTATCCAACCATAGTTTTTTGGCTTTTATATAACAAGAGTTTTTAACTTCTCGCTCGATAAAACTTTGTTATTTAAGCCACTTCGCTGACTCTATGGCTACTAGCCCAGCACACTTTTGTATTTAGGGGGCAGTTTGGTGCACACAGCAGACAACAGGGCAAGGGTCATTTGGTGTAGCCCATAATCCTGCAGACTGTATAGAACTAGACCCCTCTGCTCCGTTGGCATTAGGCCGAGACACCTCACCCTTTTTGCATTTTCTGCCAGAGATCTTTATGCTAGTCTTTTAGCGATACCTAACTTTAAGGGACCATTTTTCATTAGCATCCCCGGTCTAGTTCTCCCTCGCATAAGCTTTCTTTTATTTCATCATCTCTAAATCATGCTAAAAGGCGCTAAAAAAGCCATAGTGCGCGCTCCACATAGGCTAGCTGGATCAAAGTCCATTGAAGACCGAATTATTATTGAGTGGACCAAAGACTTCCACACTGCTGAGAACGCCATCGATTTTCTCATAACCGAAATTTCAACATTTACTTCTGCATGGAAAGTCATTTGCAAAGGACAGGCCAGTTTGGCTGAACAATTCGCTGCCCTATATGAACCCATAGTGGAAGACAATGTCTATAGCATGATACAGGAAACCCCCGAAAGTTCTACGATCGCTATTCAGGGATACTTGGATGCTCTCAAGCACATTGAGAACACAGTAATTCCATTGGTGGTCAAGTTTGAGGAACCATTTGTAGCCCGTTGCAAGTTAGCCAAAGAATGTATTGAGAGTATGCGGAATGCGCTCAAGAAGCGTGAACGGAAAAAAATGGATTTTGATAGGCATTCTAACAGTGTGGAGAAGATTCTCAAGAAGAAAGCAGCACTCACCGACAAGGAGCAAGAGGACCTCGCTAAGGCAGAAATGGAACTGGACGCTTCTACAGAGGTTTTTCACGCCATTGATGAAAAGGTCAAGTCTACGATTCCGTACGTTCTCACTTCCACGTCAGAGTTTCTCAACCATTTGACTTCACAACTATACTTAACCCAGTTTACAGTTTTCAAAGCCTGGACAGATGTGCTGTTTGCATACGCTCAAGCACAGGGTTTGGCAGGTTCCCTACTGTCCGTTGCCCACTTGGGAAAACCTATAGTAGGTGAAGTACCGCCTCCTTCCGGAGAGCTTTTTGCCTATGCCGCCATTGCGGAGGCCTGGGAGACTCAATTCATGACCCTTCAACCTCGATGTGAGCAAGGTCTTAAAACTATCCGAGATGGTAATACTATTACAAATCCCATGCATGAGTACGGTGAAACTTCTGAAAAGCCTGTTTCTTCTCACTCCCTTCCTAAATTTTCTTCTCCTCAGGGTCTATTCTGGACGGAGGCTGATTTGCTTGCATCTAACTCCAATTCCCGCAACTCCTCTGCCCCCAGTTCTCCCGTATATGGTACTCCAATGTCACGCAGTACTTCCCTTTCACTTCGGAGCAGTTTAAGTTATTTAATTTCTGCTCTTTCCAACGTCCGCAGTCCTATTCCGGCTATACTAGACATCGCGTTACCCGAGGAGCAGCAGAAACTACGTACGCGTGTACGCGCATCACTGTCTACTACCGCTCGTACACTATCGCCACATAAGATTGAGGTTGAACGGCTAGAAGAAGATACCGACGACAAGAATTCGCTGAAGCAGCAGATAATGCGTCGTAGTCACAGCAAAGCAGGTAGTGTTTGGAGTAACGGGACATCCAGTACTTCCCTCCGTACTTCAGCTTCACCAGATCTGGACCTGCTTAACCAAAATCGCACTCGCTTTAGCGTTAGCAGTGGTGCAAAAGACTCCGGTACTGATGAACAAGCAGTGGCATTGTACACTTTTCCAGGAGAGGAACCTGGTGACGTAGCCTTCAGAGTGGGTGATATAATTAAAGTCCTGGACCACGGTACACCCACAGACGACCAGTGGTGGTTCGGACAGACTGCAGACGGTCGTTTAGGCTTATTTCCGGGCAACTACGTAGAAGTTTGTAGACCTGTCGAACCATTGCATGTAAAACTAAATTAGAGAATCTGTGTATTTTTTACTTCTAAACATATTTACCAAACCCTATAAGAATTGCTATCACGAGGAGTGCTTTTCGCAATTTGGGACTTTTCAACTTTCGAAAGTGGCCATTTGGTTTTACATACCGCGTCAAGATGATGCTAAACTCTGGCTTATCCCACTGCATTTATATATAATTGGATTTACAGAGTGGATTTACAGAGTGTATGAAAAAACTATTCTTTGCGATCTCTCATTTCTAACGTACATCTTCAATTTAGAATGTATTTAAACAACTTTTCATCGGTATCCATTATTGGCTTGCGCCAATTTAGCTGGGTGTTCGTCATGGACTGGGTTTTGGTCTTGGTACTCTCGATATTCATGCTCTTCTACTTTAACAGGCTAGTTGGATATATCATTACTCTTCTATTACGAAGTTATTTGTGGCATATGCATCGTGTTCAGGTCAAAGTACAGTCGCTACAAGTTTCACTATTAGGAGGTCGTCTATTTTTTAAAAACGTATCATACATTGGATCTAATGAAACGATAACTATTGTCCAGGGGACATTTACATGGCGGTACTGGCTATTGAAGAAACGGATGTCACAATATTTTACAGTTGGCAATGCTACATCGGAATCACCTGCAAACGGGACCAACAACTTGGGAAAGCAACGAATTGCACCTCCTAGGTTCAGTCTAAACATGGAAGGTCTAGAGTGGTTTGTTTACAACAGGTCTGCGGCCTATGATCTACTGGAGCAATACTTGAGTTCAACAGAAGGAAACAATAATAATACTACACCATTTGAAGAAACCGAACCTCCAAGCCAAGCGTCATTTTCTTCCAGCTCACAAGACCTACCTAGGCCGGTTACAAAAGAAAAAACTATTCTAGAATCACTCAGACCGTTTGCCGATATGCTTACAAGTTCTGAAGATTCCTGCGAAACGTTGCAACAATCACCTGTATCTCGCAGCGAATATCTTTTCTTGCGATTGCTTCCCCTTCAATTGAAACTCACGAGAGGTGCTGCAATCTTTGGAAACAAAAGCACACCTTCTTTAATGGTTTACCATTTTAAAACAGGTTGTGGTAATATTGATGCCGCAAGGCCAAAGAATCCTAATGACAAGTACAAGCTTTTGTACCATATTGACTTTAAAAAACCAGTTATTGAGCTTCGACCTAACCTACATTATCAGAACGATGATGATGCTCTTGAGCCCAACTTTGATATACTTGTGTGGAAAAACTACTCATGGATGAGGACTCAGTTTTTAACATCTCGATTTTTTCTTTGGCCTACTCGTGTAGTCAAAAGATTATGTCGCAGCATTTTCAAACCAGAAAAACCTGTGAACACTGACGCTAATACTGGTAATAATAATAATAATAGTAATGGTGATGATCATGGCGAAAATTGGCGAGGCCTGTCGAGATATAGGTTGAACGAAGAAAGCGAATACGAACTAAAGGATTTCATGCATCAAGCGAGAGGGCGGCACGATTCAGACGACCTGCCTGTTAAAGAATACGGAAAATTTTCCACAATCCTTGATGCCTCAGAGGCTACTGTTGATTTCTATTATGACGTTCCCGGTCTGATTCCGATAGCTGTAGTTCCGCCAGTTCTACAAGAATCTTATACAGGTGCTAATGTAGGTAACAATGGGAGTGCTCCTGAATGGGGTATTGATTTATCTCTCACCAATTCTACGATTCATTATGGCCCTTGGGCTGACCGTCAACGCATACCGTTACAGCGCATGCTGAATCCTCTTAGTTTTCACAATTTCAATCCGGAGCCCAAAAGAAAGCCGGGCGACTTGCGATTATACACTGAATTTAAACTTTGTCTCGAATTAAAGGAAAGTACCATTTTTCGAATCCCAATGCGAGAAAATAGCAAGAACTCGCAGTTTTTTAATAGTGAAGGGGCAGCTGAAGAAAGTTCCGAACAACAAGAAAGCAAAGATTCCTCATCTGGTCCTAAAGTCGTGCGCCCGTTTGGCTGGTTAGAAATTGAAGCTAGTGATATGTCAACCATTTTATACACAATGTCAATGGTTCCAACGGCGAAAGATGGCTGGAAATCGGTACTTCGGGCAGATTTGAAAAACCCAGAAATTCGGTCCAGTGTCAACCATGAACTTCTCTTTTCAGCAAGTTCTCATACAATTGATGCTGATATTTCAAACACTCTCAAATGGAACGAGCTGCAGCATTGGTTATTTAATTTTCAGTCTTATAATGTCAAAACATTTTTTGTTCGGGAGCATGTCATGTTATTATCTGACTTGGTGTCCGATTTTGCCGATGGCGAACCCACAACATACGATTTGTTCACACCCTTTATTTATAAGCTCAATTGGCACATTAAAAACGATTTCGGCATCTACTTGAATGTCAATGATCTTAACATCATCAACAACCCGTCAGACTTCGACGAAAACACATACATTGCATTTAAAGGGAAAGATCTCGAGATTTCGGCTACTATCCCTATGGACCAAGTGCACCAAAAAAAGAACACTGTCCCGTTTTCCATAAAGGTATGCGATTCTTGAATTCAATTTGAAGGATCCCCTTTTTTTTACTAACATTCATAGACGTCTTGTTTTGATTTGGTAACATGCACTCCGCCGTGGCACACTTTTGACTCTTTCTTGGTTTCCGAGGGTGGGGGTCGGGCTCATGATTTCCTACTTGAAGGAAGCTACACGTATTATAGCAAGGCTGAACCTGGCATATCTGATACTTTAATAATGGAGTGTCATGGTTCAGATGTCACCTTTATTTCTTATGGGTTTCTAATTCGGTACCTGATAAAAATTCGAGAGAACTATTTTGGAGAAAATATCCATTTCCAAACTCTTGAAGAGTTTACTCTCAAGAAATCAGCAAACCCTATTACTGACGAACAGGACCTTGAGGTGACTACCGAATTTACCCACACTAAGGCAGAAACAGATTTGGATGTTTTAATATATGTCTACGTTACTAACGGCACAATTGTTTTGCCCTGTAATATTTATTCCGCAGAATCACACGTTCTGTTAAACTTTGCATCCTTTGATTCTGATGTGCGATTCACTAATTACTATATGGACTTGCAAGTTAACATGAGCCCCATTAAAGGCGTTCATGATGTTTGTGCTGACCATAACAAACTTCTGGATTTTTCAAGATCTCATGCCACTTTTGACCCTTCAATTTTTATCGATGGTCTTATAGTTCATGGGAATCGACTGTTCGGCTTACCCCCTACAGAACCAACGTATTTCTGCAAGTGGGATTTTAGTCTTGGCAGTGTTTTGATCAATGGACCATTCGAGATTCTTCAGTTTTATGAGAGGGTTGGAGCTGCTGCTGCATACACCTTTGTGGACTCTGAAAATGGGATGAATATTCCTGAGCCAGTGCTTTTTGACGTGACATATTTTAGTTTGAAAATTGCATCTTTGAAGATGGTTCTTCATGTTGACCAGTTTTCTTTCGAAACTTCTACCGACTCTATTTCGCTGAACTTGAATGATTTAGCAAATGATAGGTATTCATCTCGGGTCAAGCTTGCCATTCCACTTTTGCAGCTTTCCTTACTTGAACGTACGACAGGAAGTAACAGGTCTTCTGTAGGCCCTGAGGTAGTAGGGTCTATTGAAACTTCTATTATCCTGACTGATTTTATTCAAAAGCGCAACTTTGCATATTGTCATGAGAAGCAACAACAACATATTGCACTTCATGACGGACCATTTGACCGGTGTTCCTTTTTGCTTGACGATGCCCACCGAGTTTCACACAAAAAAGCCATGGGCAATATTGTTCCCAGTATTCCCCTCAATCTGGTACCCCCAGCTTTAACTAGTGAGACGATGCGCTATATTGATCCAAACATGATTGACTCTCTTGCAGCCGATGACTTGGATGAGGGTGATTCTTCAGCTTCTTCTCGAAGCCAGTTCTTGGGTACAGATTCGCAGCCTTCTAGTGAAAGTGATGTACCAACTTCCGCATCGAAACAGCCTCATTTGAAGTACGATTTCAAGTTTGCTGGCAGTGAGGTTAAGGGTAATGCATTTCTGCCTCCAAATGCATGGAAGCAGTTTCAACAAGTTATGTCTGAAGTTAAGGAGAACCTCCCTGATTTTGATTTGAATGCTACTTCGTACTATAGTAATGAAGAGGCAATTTGTCCCACGGGCCAACTTGATCCTCAGTTTGAGTATGATAGTTTTGTTATTCAACTAGGTGATGTTACAGGGTTCTTTAGCCCTCGCGCTGTGGCAGGGTGCAGTGTCATACTACACACTTCTCAACAACAGGATTTACAATCCGCAATGGATGCTATCCAAATTGACGTTTTAAAAAATCTCAATTACATTTTTACCGGAAAACCTGAAATCAAAAACTTCCGTGTATCCATCTCTTCAATAGATATCAAGTACGGTGCCTTGAAAGGGGATAATTTAGCTGAAATCCGGGAGCAATATGAATTGAACGTGAGTCATATCTCTTTTAAGTGTGATGCTATTGCTGTTGCATTAAGGTCCAAGCATTTCAAAATTCCACAGCCTGATCTAGGGGAGTATCTTAACAAAAATCAACCACGGACACCCACAAATATAAACACATATACTGGATGCAAAACCTTTTCAGTGAGTATATTTCGGGGCAGAAGTGATATGGAATTGAACGACTCTCAAACTCCGCTTCATCATACAGATTACCAGCCACTGTTACTTCTTCTCGAAAGTCCTGAGTTTTGGTTCCATGAGGGTGAAAGTCAAAATAGCAGTTCATTGAGACTTAAAAATATAAACTTTTCTGTTATGAGTGAGCATTTGGAATGGACTGGGACATTTCTTGAAAACACTTTGGAAGAAATTACGAAAGTACGTCAAACTACAGGCGGGGGCCTTTTTGTCGGGAACTCTAGCCGTCATCGAACTGTATACGTCATTCATGCGCTTTCCATGGCAAGTGAAACTTTTGATATCGAAGAAGATTCATCTGTTCTTACCCGTCCAGCATTCAGCATACAGTCTTCCAACCGAATGCGATCAAGCGATAGCTGGAAAATTATTATGAGACTTCGACATATTTTGAAAAGCGTCCCAACAAATTGGCGCCTGAAGCAAGACAAACTGGTCAAACAAAATGAATTTGTGCCTATTAGCCAGGAAGAAGCCAAGAAAGATGTTTTTAATGTGTTCAGCCGATGGCGAAGTTGGGAACTTGACAATATGGAACGAAGCTTTGTCTTTAGTTATGCTTTCAGTACTACCACACTTCAGGATACGCTTCTGTCTACACCTATGGCTATTGTGGTAGATCTTGAGTGTGTGGCTATTCGTTTACACATGAAGGACAGCGAAGATTTTCTCATCTTTGATTACATGAAACTCTCACTGGGATGGAACAATCAACTCCAGGTACTTCCCTATAGTTCTCCCACTCTAAGCATCGACTGCACCTTGGGTTGTAGCAATGTTCGATCTCGAATTAGCGTCAATCTCCTTAATTCCTATTTACTAATTACTTCATTCCTACAAACTCACACTAGCAATCAGACTCCACAATCTTCAAAACACACGCCAGTCGCCCCAGCATCCCTCAAAAATGAGAAAAACAGCCTTCCTCCTATTTCAATATCTTCAACTGTCCTCATTCAAGGATTGTCTTTCATTTTAGATACGCCTTCTACCTCTTGTGTATTGGAGACTAAAGACATACAATTATCTGCGTTTGTCGAGCAGCTCAATCAGGCTCACCTTTTGGATCTAGGACTTTCACTTGCCGTTCATTTTCACCACGTTGAATTTCGTATTTCCGAAAGAGAAAAAGATTATTTTGCGGCGTCTGACCCTGATTTCGTTTTGTTGACTCTTGCCCTTACAGACTATAAAGGGTCTGTCACAAGTTCAGGGCCTTTGTTTTCAGCACCAAAGTACCTCACCTGTACAAGTGATAAATTTCAGCTTTTGGTGAACAAACCGTTAGATCATATTTCAAAATTCGCGATGAAAGTCATTGATGTTGACTATACCATTTTAAAACCAATTCTTGAAAAGCTGGTACCTGCCAAGAGCGAGCGGCCGACTACTAGCAGTACTTCTACTACTCTTGGTGATGTCTCGTTTTTGCCTTCAGTAGGATTTCCGGTCTATGCCAAAGCCACGTGCAATACTTCTGAGCTTCGTGTAAAAGCTTCCGCTTCTTGGTGCTTTTTTTTTGCAACTTCTCAAACTTCATTAAATGGTTCTATTTCGGATACTTTGCAATGTGTTTGCGAACTTGTTTTGGCTGATCAAGAAGTAGGCCTTCTTGTAACGAACTCAATTGACAATGAAGAAGACGGCGTTCGCCGTGTGACATCCATCAGCCTTCCAAATTTTTTGGCCCTTTTCTTTCTTGAGGAAACTGAAAATAATGTTTGTGCCGAAATGATTGTAAATGTAGAGTCCTTTGAGATTAGAACTTTGACTCTGACTTCAGCACTGCGTCTTCTTAGATCTGAGATAACTCGTGACGAACTTATTCAAACTCTTGACTCATTACACGCCTTGTCCAAAAAGATTGATAGCACTTTCGGTGGTACTGAGAAACCTAGTACAGTACGAAACAAGGATCAAAACTTGGGAGGACCTCTTTCCAACAAGAGCGAAAAGCCGTTTTCATTCAACTTAAATTTTTCTGTTCTACAGACTGTTGTGATAATACCCTCGCTGGAGTCATCGCTGATGCTGGAAATGCAAAATCTCCATTTTACGGTTAGTTCATTCTACCGTGACGTTGACGCCCAAACATTCGTCGTACATCCGTTATCTGTGGATTTAAGTGTTCAAGACATTATTTTTAGTTTGCAAAATGATAACTGGAGTGTCCGTACGTCAACTATTTTGAGGGTTCATCTTAAGTTTTTGTACACTGCAGCTGCTGACGCTCTTGCAAAGCAGCAGATTGATATCAGTAGTGATCATTTTCAAGTGATGCTTGATCAGCGTGTGGTTGAAAAACTTGTGGAGATTGAAACATATCTGGAAGAAGGTCTCGAGGACTTTGAAATCTATTCCTCTTCTGGTGGAGCTGATGGCCATTTACAGGAAATTCCAGTACAACCCAATGAGTCTAGTGCTGCCACTGAAAAAAAGAGAGCCGGTTTTGCTTCCTTGAAGGAATTTTCAAATCGCACAACCTTCCGGGTAGCCCTAAATCGAGTTTGCTTTGCATGGCTGTTTACTGAGGATTATACTGATAGCGACTATTCAATCAAGTCTTCTGGTGCCAAGGGCTTCTTGGTTGGGCATGACTCTTTGCTCATCACAACGAATTCTCTACATGGACGGGCCCTTCTACGCGGTGTTTACATTACACCCACTTTCAGCGAACATGATGTATTTCATTTGCAGACTGACAAGTCAAATGCTGTAAACACTGCATTCCTTCCGCAAGTTGAGCTTGTTGTAGTCTACTCTTTCGACCAGCACTACCCGCTAGTCAGCCTTACATTATCAGGCGATTCTCTGAAAATCTCTCTTCTTCCTTCAATTGTGTCAATTGTTGTTTTTTCAGCGAAATCAGTTGTCAACACTTTTGACTCCATAACTGCCACGCTGCGTAGAAGGCAGGTGCAGAATGGGCCGAAAAAGTCTCCAGATAGTTCAAACCCGCAACTTCCAAATGGTGAATACCCAAAATACACGCTTCCCTTCTCTTTTCATCTCACTGTTGGTTTTGACGGTGCAACAATTAGTTTATGGGATTCCCGAGATGTCACTTCGTCTCTGTCTAGTCGCCGAATTTCTTTCTCCCGCAATTTTTCAATACCTGAACTTGCATCGGATCCGGTTAATGTTCCAAAAACTAATACTGAGCCTTCTCTTTGGCTCCAAGCTCCCGCCATCGATGCTGTGGTTGAGTATACTAAAAGCAGGAGTGGTTTTGACCGTGACACTCTAAATGGTGAAATTCAAATTTCGTCTTCCGCAAACAAGATTTATCCTAAAGTAATGCCCTGTATCATGGAAATGTCCAAATTGATCCAGGATGTGCTCAAAGAGTTTACACTACCTTCGGGTAAGGCAGGAAACGATTTGGAGAGCGATTTAGAGAGTTTTACATCTCTGTCTTCACTCAAAGATGAAATAGATTTGGAGGAGCAGTTCGGCAATATCATAGTAGACGTCCGTGTCAGGTTAGCAAGACAGGAAATTATGCTTAGTTGTGAACCAACTGCTCGTGTCGCAGCTACTGTGGCTTACAACGACTTTTTCCTGGGTGTCAATAGCTCGGAGGAAGGCCTACGTCGGACTTCCTACTCTTTGTCAGCTCGATTGACAGATTTTAAATGCTCCCTTCAGCACATTTACTCCCGTGAAGTCAGTGGTATGATCTCTATTGATAACATTATTTTGTTTGTGACCAAAGATCGAAGCTCTTCCGAACAACAGGCGATATTAGTTGCTGCTAAGATTTCGGATATTAGTACCGACATTAATATCAAACAGAGCCAGGATCTAGAGCTTTTTCAGGATATTTGGTATCCGCGGGACAATTCGGATGAGCCTTTGCCGCGACGTCAATCATCAAATGCTTTAGAACAGCTTGCGCCTGACATGTTTAGACAAGCCAACGAAGCCGTTTTGGACGGAGGCATTATGCGTAAATACCGACAAGTCACTTCAACTACTGCTATTCCGTGGAGGATTGATTTCAATGTTTCAAATGTCCGTGGAACTGCTGATCTTGGGCAAGCTGTTGGACAGGTCACATTTACTTTGGATAAGTTCTGGCTATCATCGCGCAAGTCTTCGGATTGGGAACAGAACTTAGTCGTTGGTTTCGATGAAATCAAACTTCTTTCCGAAGGCCGACTGGGTGGTGTTGTTTCCTTGCGAAAGATTCAGCTGTCGACGGCTATTATGTGGCAGCGTCATGACGGTGTAATGCACCCGGTACCGCTTGTGCAAGCCATTCTTGGAGTTGAGTCCCTTGAATCTCGAATCTCCTTTGATTTCCATTCCTTTTTCATGATATCAGTTCGGGCTCTTCATTTGAGCATGTTCAACCAGCGAGATCGCAACTATATTTTAAACGACAGGCTGGCAGCTGTTGGTCACTGTGAAAGCATCATCATTTACACCACTTCTCTGGCGGCATCTAATGTGTTGGACTTGTGTTATACTCTCGAACGTATGAGGAAGGAGGCCAATGCCTCGTATAATGCTATTTTGCGAGAATCAGCTCGACCAGGCAGCGACCAAGAAACAGAAACAAAAGGTTCGGGGGCAAATGAGCACAAAAACGGATCTCAGGCTTTTAAACCCTTTGAAAAGTTGCGAACGTTACTTGACTTCAACGTGAATCTCGTGTCCCTGTACATTTATCCTGATAGTCTCTTGGACATGCAAGTGTTTACAGTTACTGTTCGGGGAGCTGAGGCTCGATATTCTCAAGAAATTGAGCACAAAGGGAAGGATTCTGAGGAAAATAATGATTTTCAAACAGATGTGCCACCTTCTGTTTGTAGGTCGAGTCATTATACCCAGAAGAAGTTAGTTTGCAGTTTGGACTTGAAGCTTACTGAGTTAATGGTTGCCCTCTCTACTTATAGGCGACCCATTGCTCGGACAGGTGAACTCAGTAGCCTGTCTATTGAAGAATATGTTTCAAGATCTCGTGAAGCAAAAGGAGGGACGATTATTGGTATCCCTGTTTGTGACATTTCCATGCAAACTTGGCAGGATTTTGACGCCTACAGCATTGTAGATTACGTTTTTTCGTCGTCGTTCAGTGGTCGCGTTGATGTTGGATGGAATTTAGGATCGGTTTCGTTTATAAGGGGAATGTGGGAGAACCACGCTAAAACATTTGCTTCACGACGTGAAACGTATGAGATGAGAAACGGTGCCGTTCCCGGGGTTCAAGTTCTAAATACCCTTTCTAGTTTGGACGAGGAAGAAGTGGAGGGAAGTTCAGAAGGATTGGCTCGGCATGAATTGAAGGAAGTTGCTTCTCACGTGTCATCTAGACTTTCATCTATGTTGTCAATGAAGTCAATGCCTGAGGCTCCAGATCGCGATTTAAAGAACCCGGAGCTCCTTATATCCGCACCCCCTCAAGAGGCGGGATTGACGGACAGTAGAAGCGTTGGTGATGGCAGTCCCAAGACTGACGAAAAGCCTACAGTTTATAAATATAGACCATTGAAGCCACCGATTATTGCGCAGCCCCAACTTCGTGATATGGGTGAGGCTACACCGCCCATTGAGTGGATTGGTTTGCATCGCAAGAAGCTGCCAAGTTTGACTCATCAGGCAGTTATTGTGAGTCTTCAGAAGATGGTAGAAGAAGTAGAACTCGTTTATAGACAGGTGTTGGGTCACTCTTAAGATGTTAATGGCGTTTCTTTGCTAATTTTTGCGTTACTTTCATTTACTGAGTTTAACGTTGCTGTTACCCCTCATTCATTTTTTCCTTCATTCATCTTTTTTTCTTTGGTTTTAAATTCATTTGCCCTGTATATTTATACAAATTTTTACTACTAGTAATAATTCGTTGAATCCTTGGACTTTGTGTAGCCTCGAGTTGTCATATTAATTAAAAACGACCCACCAATAACTAAAATTGAGGGAAATCCTAGTACTATTTCCTCGATGAGAAACTTCGTTCCGCTGTGTTTTTACTCCGTTACTTTTTCCGACAACTTTTCAGGAAATATTTCAACATTTTAATCAAAAGATTATGAAATAAGATTGTCTTGCCTGTTGCTACTGGCGGCCATCGCCAAAAAGACAGGGTAGATAGTTTTCACAAAAACGAGAGCCAATGGGAACAAGATCTTGATAGATGAGTGCTTGGTTAATAACTTGATCGATAATATCTATAACAAGAAAAAGATTTTTTCGAATACTGACTTACCGATCTTGTGTCAAAAATCATTGAATTCTTCATAAGAATAATGATTATAGAAGCATCACTAAACGCAGTGCTCAACAATACTTTAGGTTTCTTGTGTGTCAACCCCCTCTCCGACTACCTAGGCTGTTTATTTCCAAAAGCTTAGCTACACTGCTTGCGTTTGCTCCATGTGTTTGGTCTGTGATATCTTAAAAGTGATGTGCCCTGCTACTTTTTGCCCACTCGTGATTTGGGTAACCGCATAAGTTAAATTATAATACATTACAATGGCTACCGGATAACTGTAGTTATCATTAATGAAACGATTGAATCGCATTTTAATTATAAAGCTGCAAGCTGATGGCAAAGTCAGGGTTTGTACTCTTGAACGTTTGGTTACAGCCCTACGGACACCGCAGTTATCGCGATGTTATTGTTATTGCCCAAGTTTGAGAACTTCTTGGAGGATCATAGAATTACAGCACTATCCGGTAGAACCCCCAAATAGTATTTTCATCTTTTGCTTTATTTCTCCTTAAGGGGCTGTCGGAATCCAGTGTCGAAATATTCCTGGGAACTAATTCATGCCGGGTCAGAAAACAAGCAATGACTTTCTTTTGATTCTCAAGTTTCATGATCCAGAAAAGGCAAAATGTTTTTGAATATAACGAAAGGGAAGGCCGCATTACTTAGAGTCTCACTCCCACAGGCAGCTGCAGTACGCAAGTGATACATTATTTTGATGCCTTGGAGACAACTTGGAAGATACAAATAATAAGCATAACGGACGTGGTGCCACTTCGAAAGCTCATTCGTGCCAGGGATTATATACAATGCCAGGTACTTTTGTAATGACATCTGCACACTATGGTTACGATGGGAGACTATAGCAGGCGAGGGAGTCCTTCATGTACAGCATGTCACTGCAGACTATCTACATTTGAAAATGTACTGTTTCCGGTACTGCTGACATAGGCCAATCAGGACGGGGACTCAGAGGTCTCAATCACGTACCGGTGAGGTGGTTCCTGGTGTCAAAAATGTCCGTGACGGCATTGACAGCGTAAACTACCAACGTAATGCCATGCGCTGCATGGACGATTATAGTGAAATTAAGAGACACTGCTGCCAGAATCCAGGAAGAATAGCAGTTCTCGTTTGAACATTAGCCGTGCAAAGAATGCACACAACACCGTTTTACTATCTTTTTTATTTTATTTCAAAGAGCCCGCGCAGCATTTGAGACTTCATGCGAACTTGGAAGTTGACGAGAGCAATAACTTATGGAATGGGACAACAAAAGAATACAAACATTTTTGTGAAACATGGCACTCCATCAACTCAAGTCAGTCTGGGATGTTCAGGGGATCAGGGGTGCAGCTTTTCAAACATTTGAAACGAACCTTCAAGTCTTTGGCACAGACCAGACTCAATACGAGCTAAATGTCTATTAAGAAGCAATTTCACGTTTTCACAACCGGATGACCCCATATTGGCAGGCTGATATGTAAGAATATTATTGATAGACTAGCTTTGCATTGCATTGCAATGACTCTAAAGCCCAAAGCGGTTTAAAATACGATTGTGAAAGTTAGACTAGCTCTGAAAAGTACGTCTTCGTCTTCTTTGCCGTTTGATAGTAATGACCGTCTGTTGTAGTTATTCATATCCCAATTGTCATCTTCTTGCCGCCTTATTGTAATCCAGATCTGTTGCACTTGAGGTGCTAGTCTATTCTACAAAACAAAACGGCAGAAAGTTACATTGGAAAGATAAAGTCCAGAAGACCATTATTTGTAAATTCATTGGCTGCCTAATTTTTTTCCCTCAAACTTCCTGTGCTCAAATGCATTCTAAATGAATATTCAACCCTCCAAAAATTAATGATATGGATGTAGCAATAATACTAGTTAAGGTCATTCCATTCGATATTATTTTCCTACGTATTGAGAATATATAATAAATAATTTGCCTCTTGTATTATAAATAATACTTTCTCAAATTTAAGAATATTAATTGAACTATAAAAAACAAGTCACGTATTGCATTACAAAAGTATGGCTTTATGCGTATTATTATTGATGAAATTAATGTCTCTTATTTATTCCAAAGAACAGAAACTTGACAAGACCATGTTTAATGTTTTTTTTTTTTTAAAAAGAATGCATATTTTTTTGAAAAAGAATAATAATAAAATTTCATATTAACAATTGTCAATACATTATATTTGTACCAGACAATTGAACCTTTCATTTTTACAAATTTTTTCTTATTTTTCTTGAATATTGTTATCTTGTCTTTTTTTTTATTTTTTTATTTATTTAAAGATAATTAGGTTATCTCTTGGGCTATGGTAAAGTTTGAATATTTATTTATTTCTCAAGATATATCCAGCTTGATTTAAAATTGTAAATTACAAAAACATATCCTTTTTTTTTTTTTAATTTAATAATACTGCTCTCTGCAATTTAGTATATATTAATTTACGTTGTCAAATTTAGTATATACCAATTCATCAACTAATTTGCTATATATTAAACTTGAAAAAAAGTCTGCAAATCAAAGTAATATTAAAATCATCAACTATGAAATCTTTTTTAAAACTAAAATTTTCTAAATTTAAACTTTGACATTTTTTAACAAAAATAGATGAGGCTATTATCATTAAAAACAACTTGGGTTTTTGAAAACAATAGTTTCTTGAAATATAGCAAATATACTCTGTAAGATATCACTATAACAAAAAAAAAAAAAACATTTTTAAACGATGAAATTTTACTTTTTGAATGTAGATGAATATCAAAACCAAAACTGGTACCAATTTATTTTTATTTCAGTTTGTTGTTCCTTCCCTGGTTCTTAGCTCCAACAAATGGTTCATACATTGAAAACGGATCGTATTTATTTTTTTATTTTATTTATTTATTTATTTCCATTTTTACTACTATTATTTTTCCTCAGCTTTTAAGACCGATATTAAAAATAGTTTTTCGTGGATGTTACCTTAGCTCATGCTGTATTTGACATTTTAATGTCTTTGGTGGTTGGATTTTCACCAAGAGGGGTGTCGACTTGACTTGATAGCCTATCAACCCCGGTAGCTTCTTTCGTCTTGATGCTAGCATCTACTCCTCCCGTGGTGGGGACTTGTTGGTCGCACCACACGTTTGCGCGTTCTAGTGTCATATCCACTATATTTATAATCGAGCCCAACATGTCGATTGCTTCGTTTGCAAGCGATAGGACCCTATTTCCAATTTCGGCATGCTGAGAAAACGTACTGATTTGTTGAGGCTGTTGATAGAATTCCTCACCGGCACTGCTATTGGACATTATTGGAGACATTAATGAGTTCCCGTCACCGTCTTCATCCACGGATGATGTGTCAAAACTTGGCCTATTGCTAGGGGACAGTGGTGTGTTTGTAGCATATGAAACTGGTGTTGTGCTGGATGGCGAGGCAGTTGTGGGGTCACGGTTAGTAGCGCGCCGAAACAAGCCAAACGAGCTTCCGACGCCACTACTCTTTGCACTACTGTTTGTGGGCCCAGGAGAATTATGCACAGCAGTTTCGGGGGTCAAACTGGATACCCAGCGTTGGGGTAACCTTAAAATATAGCTTCTAACATGCGACCTTGCAGGCTCGGGCAGTGAGTTTCCAGCATAAGTGGATAGCGCCGACACCACTTTTCTGATTGTCCAGATAATGTCCTTTTTAATATTGTTGACGGCTTGGGTAAAACGTACTTTTGGATCAAGCTTTTTTCGTTGCTGCTGTTCGGTGGGAACATGGTCGGAGGCAATAGACTGTGCCAGGGCGGCAGCTTTTTCCTCTTGCAAAAGTTCTTGAAGTTGGCTGACTTTGCTTGCAATATGAGTGTTGGCAAGTTTCAGTAAATGCAGACAGTAGCGCAAACGCTGCCTGTTTTCATAGGAGAGATTTGAGGCAAGCGACGTGGCAGTGACCAGCCATTTTGAAAGGTTTGCGTTTTGAGACGGCGGGGTATTTAAAGCGCGAATGGGTGGAAGAGAAGGCGAGCGCGGGTCCGGCGAAGGAGAAGCAGAAAAGACGCTACTGGTTTCGGCAGGGGTTGAATTTGCCATGCGAGACGAGATTACTGACTCGAGCTTTTCAGCGCTAACTCTGAATCTAGGGGAAAACGATTTTGAGTTTTCGTAAACGCGTACAGCAGATGAAACAAGAGGGTTGAGAAAGCTGGAGCACCTTGAAGAAGATCTGTTTGAAGTTGGGTCTAAAGACGGGATGCCGGGAGAAGACGGGCCCGAGGATATACTGGGCGCATCAGAAAACGAGGAAGACCGTGAATGGTACGGAGAGTGTCTATTTCGATACGAATGGGTGATTTTGTGAGGATTGTGTCTGATGTGACTATTGGCTATTGGCGAAGGGGCTGATGCATGAGAAGTCACAGGAGGGACTGCTTGGATGGGAGGTAAAACAAACCCGGAGTTTCCAACTTGAGCTGGAAGAGACCGAAGGCTCTCAAGGGCTTCGGCAGCAAGATGGATATCCCTGTTAGTACTATTGCTCTCCCATTGGGTTTCGGGGACTGGAGAAGATGCGGCGGATGGAGTGGACTCAACAGAAAAGTAGAGGCCAGATGGAGGGGATGTCATGAAAGGCTGCGAGTCGGGCTTCAACTTTTGTTGCAAATGGAGGTTATCGGAGAGTCACCCGTGGAGGAGTAATAAAGCCAGACTTTTTTCAAAATACATGCAGCGAGGATTACGTCTTTCTCAAGCCTTGATGAAGATGCCACTAGGAAGACGAGAAGGAGATGAAAAAATGCTGTTTTGAAGCCAAAATAAAAACAAAAAGAGAGGAAGTTGCTGAAGAAATAATATATTGATATATATGGAATATATACTATTGTATATAGTATAGGGTACTGCATACTTTGGTGATTCACATGTCAAAAAGGTTCAGAAGTAAGCGACTTTTCCCTTCTTGTCCAATGAAAATCTCAGTTCTTTTTACGAAAACGCTACTACAAAGAAACCAAACAACAACAAAAAAAAAAAATTTAAATAAAAAACCAGCTGTCGAAGGACAGGAAAACTTGATGATGTTGATTTTGGCTCTGTTGAAGGCAAAAAGAAAATGATGAAAGAAAATTAAACATTTGACGCTTTAAAACGCAAATTAGCTATTGTTGAAAGTTGGAACTTGTGATTTATGCCTCGAAAATAAGATTTCAAGAGTATTCCTGTTCGATATCAGCAGCATCAGCAGCATCAGCAGCATTGACAACATCAGCACCGCCAACACGGCCAGCAGCAGCAGCAGCAGCAGCAGCGGCGGAGGCGCGTGTTTGTTGCAAACTTTCTGCGGGATCACAGGTTCAAGTGTTCAATTTGCAGCGAAACGAAAATTAAAAAGTGAACAAAACAATTAAAAAAAATTAGAAAAAAAAAAAACCACGAACGTGAAACTTGTCCCAACAAAAGGAATGTGATAAAGTGTCACGTGAAAAAACCAAACCCAAACTAAGTTTTAACCCCGGCGGGTAACAGACGTTTCTTGTCCGTCGGCTTTGTGCGTGCGGCTGAACCGTTTATTCTTTCAATTCAACTCCAACTTCACCTTCGCAGTCAATTAACAGCCTCTGACTGCTTTGACGAAAATTGATTGAAAAAAAATCAACAGTCAGCCTTCTGCTGCACATACAAAATTATACTCAATAATCTTACAATCCCCCAACTAGTCGCGTGCCAGTCTACGCCCAAAGTATTCTAGCAGGCGCAATCCACTGCCAAAAGAAATCTACTCGGACCCACCACTAAAGAAGCTTCCTCAAGACTAGGCCAAACAGGAAAACAAAACACATTCTGTCGCCAAACTCCATTTACAAGTGCACAATTATTCACTGACTAAAATCCATTAACAATTACAAACGACACAAAAACAAAAAAATCATGAAAATAAATAAATGTGGCACAAAAGTCCAAAGTCATTTAAATACGTTCACCGCGCAAACGGCGGGCAAGAGCAATATCCTTCTTCTGGATAGTGACACGCTTGGCATGGATAGCGCACAAGTTGGTGTCCTCAAAAAGAGAGACCAAGTAAGCCTCAACGGATTCCTGAAGAGCACCAATAGCGGATGACTGAAAACGAAGATCAGTCTTAAAGTCCTGGGCAATTTCACGGACAAGTCTCTGGAAGGGAAGTCTTCTAATCAAAAGCTCAGTAGATTTCTGGTAACGTCTAATTTCACGGAGAGCGACAGTACCAGGCTTATATCTGTGGGGCTTCTTGACACCACCAGTTGAACCAGCAGGTGCTGACTTTCTAGCAGCCTTAGAGGCGAGTTGCTTTCTGGGGGCCTTACCACCGGTGGAGTTTCTAGCAGCCTGCTTAGTTCTAGCCATTTTATACTATTGGTTTGGGTGTTGGTTGTTTGGTATTGTTGATAAAGTTGATTGATGATGAGTAAAAGGGAACAAAAAAATAAAAAAGTAGAAAATAGTGGCGATATTTAAAACAAATTTTCGAGTTGCTACAGGCGTGTGATGGTCTCATGAATGTCTAGTTCTGTTATGTTCACGCCTACAGAGTTACAATCAGAACCAGGGTGACAGACACAGCGTGGTGGTCAGATATTGCGAGGCTTCTGGCATTTTGATTGGTTGAATTATGTGGTGCTGGTATCCCGACACAACATAAAATTCCTGTTGCTGTATGCCAAAATAAGCCCAATGTCGCTGAAGACATAGTCAAATTGCGGTATCAATACAGGGCAAGGGCCAGTGTTGGGAGAAATGTAACACTCAGTCTGACACGTATATCAGAGAACGCTAAATTATATTCTGAATGTTACACAAAGGGCTGTAAATCACAGAACGAATCTTTATTTTCTCCCAAGTCGATTGCTGTCTTCACACCGAAGACACAACAAAAACCCCATTGAAATCTTTATATTCCCAATTTTTTGTTGCAATTGGCATCCCCAAATTTCCGAAGTGCAAAGTTTTAAATGGCGCGGAAGATTTAACTACACGTGAATATCTGAGTCTTCAACTGAGTAATTTTCAGTATATGAAGACCACCCTTCATAGTCATACTCATACACACCGCAATTTTACAGCCAATCAACGCCGTCTGCACTAACCTCTAGACTGTGTATATATATCGTCACATTCCTCTTCTCTTTTTCTCATCATCAAACAATCATTTCTTCTCTCAACAACAACAACAGCTAATTTTTGGATTGATTTTACATCAACCTCTCACTCTTCAATTCTTCAGCTAAACAACAACAACAAACAACTTCTTCAAAATGTCTGGCCGTGGTAAAGGTGGAAAAGGTTTGGGAAAGGGCGGTGCTAAGCGCCACAGAAAGATTCTACGTGATAACATTCAGGGAATCACCAAGCCTGCCATTCGTCGTCTTGCCCGAAGAGGTGGTGTCAAGCGTATTTCTGGCTTGATTTATGAGGAAACTCGTGGAGTTCTCAAGGCCTTTTTGGAGTCTGTCATTCGCGATGCTGTTACTTACACTGAGCATGCCAAGAGAAAGACTGTCACCTCTCTTGATGTTGTCTACGCCTTGAAGAGACAAGGACGCACTCTTTACGGTTTCGGTGGTTAAATATGCCGTTAACCCTACTTGGAACTGCTTTGCTACAAATCTTTTTTTATTTATATTATGTTATGGCCTCTTTTTTATTTTTAATGTTTTGAGTTGTTTTATATAGTAATTCGATTACTTTTGAGAAAGAAATACAATTGTAGATCTCATTTGAATGTAGATTTGGTGCCCCTTCACCCAGCAAGTGGCTTGTAAATATTTATTGAAGAAAAAAAGTGAAGACGGTTGTTGTCAAGTCGGTATAACTAAAGACTTGCAAACTTCTTTCAAATTTGACTTGTCACCAGCGCGACCTTTAATGTCGTCTTCCACAATTATGTCTGTTCAGCTTATGAATTTTGATAGCTGCTGTTGGTTGTACTGTCAAGCTTTCCTGAAAAAGGTCAAGGCACAATTACCAGCATCGGACACCGGAGCAGCATGTATGTATTAGGAGGTTTTTCTGCTGCAAGAAGTATCCACAAACTTTCTTCTATTAACTACTTTAGACCCCAATTGAAGTATTGCTGCCATTCGTCTGCCTACATGTTGATGGTTTGAATTTACAACCCAAAAAGGTGTTTTTTGCGGCTTTTGATACGGCTGACCAATATCAAACTCCAATCAATAATCCGATATTGCACTTGAAAAGTGAATTCAGTTCTTCAAAACACAGTCTGTAATCTATTTTTTTCTTGCGATACTGGCTCCAAGCATTTGAAAAGTCTGCGAATATTTGTAGACGCTAGCAAGTTTATGAAAACAGGTTCATTCAACGGCATGCAGCTTTCCCAGATTCAATGCTGAATCATTGCCTTATCTTTTAGAAGTCTCATCCAAGCAAAAGGCCTTGACCCGAAGAGTTGTTAACTAGCTTGACAAACATTTCCAGTTCATTATACTTCAGAATTTTATCAATTTACGACTTTTAGAGCTTTTCAAAGTAATTCAGTTGGGTCCATAATAGCAATAATGCAGGATTGGAATCATACTTGGCCTATGTTGAGAGTATAAACAGTTTCGTCCAAAATGGCACACCAGCTTTCAACTCGACTAAACAAATTTATTTCAATTCTTGTACATCACAATTCCTCTAGAAATTCTCAGTGATGCGTATTTCTTTGCGTTCAAAAGAACTTCTTTACTCTGCTCATTGCATATGACTTCGAGCTCAACGCGGTTCTCAGCTTCTGCATGTTTGGGTAAGGGCAAATTTCTAGTTTTCCTAGCCCAACACCAAAGTGACCACCGAATAATAAAAAAGTTACTACGTCGCCAG
This sequence comes from Geotrichum macrosporum, assembly GCA_030463045.1. Lineage (NCBI taxonomy): Eukaryota > Fungi > Ascomycota > Dipodascomycetes > Dipodascales > Dipodascaceae > Geotrichum > Geotrichum macrosporum. Next base: position 5,139 of record JAKVQY010000064.1, on the reverse strand, counting down.
AAGTCATTGAAAGGACACTGAAAGAGATTGAACAGTTCATTCGCTCTTTCTGTTCTCTCGGGCCTTCATTCACACTACTATAATGTCTCGAATCTCTATTGATCCCATACTTCTTATTTTGGCCGAGACCACCCACATTACATCGGCCATGCGAAAAAATGCAAGGTGGGCACATTCCGGCATGGCTACAATTCTAGGTGTGCCGCCTTCGGCTGATGGAGATGATGAGACTCTCGCATCACGTCTAGGTCTTCGCACTCGCAAAAGCTCGCTCGGCTCTGTAAGTGTCGTTTCCTTAACAGTTGAAGGTAATTGCTAATTTTTGTAGGACAATCCACTTATTGCCGGGTTTGCAAAGCTCCGTGCGGATCTCGCCCATTGCAATGATCTCTCTCAACTAACGGCCGATGCAATATTTGCACCGTTTCTAGAAGTAATTTCTTCTCAATCTACAACCGGTCCAATAACTTTTATTGCTTTATCGTCTATCAATAAGTTTCTAGATTACAGAGTTGTTTCCAAGAGTTCTCCAGGTTTGCAGTCTGCAATCTCCCATCTCGCGGTTGCCATCACCCACTGTCGGTTTGAAGCCACCGATCAAGCAGAAGACGATGCTGTTTTACTCAAAATTTTGTCGCTCATGGAAGAAATCGTGTGTGGTATTGGAAGTGACATGCTAAATGATGAAAGTCTGTGTGAAATTATTGAGACCTGTCTGAGTATGGCTTGCCAAATGAGAAGAGGTGACTTGCTACGACGATCTGCCGAAATGACAATGATTAAACTCACTGAAGCCGTATTTGAAAGGCTGTCCGATCTTGAGCCCGAGGTTGTAATTGATGCCAAATCGGTAGAAAATAGTGAACTTCAAATGTCAGAACCCAGCAAGGTTGACGTGGAGGCCCTAGCTCCCGGGACCGCTAATATTGAGTCCACTGAGGAAACTTCTGAAGTAGAAAAGGAAGTCTCGCCCGAGCCAATAAACCCTGAAATCCATGAAGAGCGTGTTTCTTCCAAGCCATTTGAACGCTATGGCTTGGCCTCCATTAGAGAGTACTTTCGTGTTCTCATTTCAATCATTGACACTTCAAATTTTCATCAATACACCGATTCTACTCGAATAATGGCTCTTCATTTAATTAACGTTGCATTTGAAGTGTCTGGCACAGATATCACACGCCATGAATCTCTCCTAAATCTCACAACCGATACCTTACTAAAACACCTTCTACAGCTTGTGCGAGTCGAAAATCCGTTTTTACTGCAAAAGGCGCTTCGGGTTTTCAGCACCGTGCTTCATACTACCCGAGAGCATCTCAAATTGCACCAAGAAGTATTTTTAACTTACATTCTTACTTGTCTCAGTCCCATGAATGACATTCCCCGAGAGGCAGGGGTTGATGGTATTTTCTATGATGGCGTTCCTAGTATTCCTCGTACAGTGCTAAATGCTTCTCCGCATCCCTCTAAAGTTTCTACTCCTGTTGGTGGTAAACCCGCGCATTCAGACCCAACTGCATTGCCCTCTTTTGTCACCATGCGAACTCCTGACTCTCGCGAAATGATGGTCGAAGCAATCACTAGTCTTACTCGAATCCCGTCCTTTTTTGTAGATCTCTTTGTCAATTATGATTGTGACGTGGACCGAGCTGATCTATGTGTGGACCTTGTCGGATTTCTGTGCAGAAATGCCTACCCTGACTCTGCGACTTGGTCTACCTCCAGCGTCCCTCCTTTGTGCTTGGAAGCTATTTTGTCTTATCTGATATGCCTTGCTCAAAGGCTTGACACGGAACCAGCAGATCGTGACGCTGCTGAACAAGCCATGCAAAACAAAGCTAGGAAAAAGCTGGTTATTGAAGCAACCGACTGTTTCAACAACAATCCATCAGCCGGTCTGGAATTTCTGGCGAAACATAACTTAATTCCCGATAGCACAACTGAAAGTGCCGTCAAGTTTCTTCGAGGATCAGGCAGAATAAATAAAAAACTTCTAGGAGAGTTTTTGGCAAAACCCAAAAACAAGGAGTACATGCATCTCTTTATCAATGACTTTGACTTTTCAAACAAGTCCCTCGATGAAGCCATGCGCGAGTTATTTGCTGCATTTAGATTGCCCGGAGAATCTCAGCAAATTGAACGAATCATTGAACAGTTTGCTGAGCACTATATATCCGGCGAGAACAATATCAAGGATGTAGAAGATAGGGACTCAGCATTTGTTCTGAGTTATGCTGTTATTTTACTCAACACAGATTTGCATAACCCTCAGGTCAAACGCCACATGACGAACGAGCAGTTTAAAAGCAATCTGCGAGGAACAAATAACGGACATGACTTTTCACCGGAGTACCTGGACAACATTTACTACACAATCAAGCAACGAGAAATAATTATTCCAGAAGAGCACGACAATGAAGAAAGCTTTGAGCACTCATGGAAAGAAGTCTTGCTGAAATCTCAGCAGGCAGGAAAATTCAAGATTTGCAAATCAAATACTTATGACAAAGATATGTTTGAGTCTACATGGAAACCCATTGTTACAATGCTTTCTTACGTATTTGCCACTGCTACAGACGATAATGTATTTTCTCGTGTCATTACTGGATTTGACCATGTTTCCAAAATAGCAACCCATTATCAGGTTCCTGGGGTGCTTGACCAGATTTCTTCATCTCTTTGCAAAATTTCAACCTTGTCCTTTGGCAACTTAGTCACACCAAAATCCACTATTGAAATGCAACTTGAAAAGGATAAAATCACTGTTAGCGATTTGTCTGTTCAATTCGGTCTAGACTTCAAGGCACAAATGGCGTCTGTGGTCTTATTTAGACTTGCCAAAGCTAATATCCTGACTATTCAAGAGTGTTGGAAGGACCTTGTGCCTGTCATTACAAATCTTTACTTGTACTCATTGCTGAGTCCGCAATATTCAGACAAGCAATCCAAATTGGGAGTCCCTACATTACCTCAAGCTAAACCCGCTCATGTTGTACGTCAATCGAAGGCTGGCAAAGATATAGGATTGTTTTCAACATTATCTTCATACATTGCTGGCTACGCCGATGCTGTTTCCGAGCCCACAGAAGAAGAGATTGATGCCACACTGTGTGCTATTGACTGCGTCAGCTCCTGTGGAATTGGAGAGTTTTTGCAAGGTCTCCTTATTCTTCCCTCTAGTAATTTACTCAATATTGTGAAGATGGTTCGCGCAACATTACCGAATTTAACTGGTAAGGCACAAGCTGTGCGCCAAAACTTTTATGCAGGGACCTTGTTTGTCCTTGAATTAGTGACTATCGCGGCTGTTGAGTCCCAAGATCCCGTGGTATTGCGGGCTGTAATTAATCTTCTTCGTGATTCTTTATCCGAATGGGAAGTAGAGGAGAAAAACTTTTTAACTAGAGTTCTTATTTATTATTTGGTCATTTTGCGTTACGCATCAGAAGAATTGCAGTCTGACCTCGACCAGGCCTTGAAAACTATTATTGGAATCAAAGATATTGTGCTCCTTCCTTGCCTTCCTCCGTTAGTAGAGCACCTGATTGCTTTTGCGAAGGAGTCTACGTGGTCACATGCGTTTGTTCTTTCAAACGAAGAATTTTGGAGGTTACTGCGCATGGCTGCTAGTAACCGAGAAAGCACTAGCAGTGTCTTCAGCTTTGTCAATGCCTTAGCAGAAAAGCCGGAACAGATTGGACTAAGCAATTTAGTGAGTATACTTGACATTCTTGGAGAAGTGACTAGCGTTGGTGCATGTGGCGCTCAATTGGAACAAGACAAAGCCGCAATTGCCATTGAACTGAGAAGACAATTTGATCAGGCAACAGCGATAAAGAAAGCTAAAGAAATGATTGCATCCATGGAAGAAGACGTCGAACGGTCAATTAAGGCTCTTGACTTGATTTACAAACTTGACTCTGTTGTTGAAGCAGCTGCTACAGCAGAAGTTAATTGGATTGATGTGTGGTATCCTTACGTACGCACATTTTCTCAGCAATGTATTAATCCTTGTCGCAGAATTAGACAGCATGCATTCACTTACTACCAGCGTGTGGTTTTGTCTCCAGTTGTCCACAGTCGTGAAGATTTTGACTGGATTGGTGTCTTTGGGCAAGCACTTTTCCCACTGATTGACGCCTTACTCAACCCAGAAGTATATGATACAGATCCCAGTGGTATGGCGCGTACTCGTCTTCATGCTGCTTCGCTATTATGCAAGGTGTTTTTGCAATTTGTTGTTAGAACTTCAAGCAACGGGGACGATGAGAAGGAGCATGAGCAACGGCTTGATTTGTGGATCAAGGTATTAGACACACTTGACCGACTTATTAGTAGTACAAGCAATGATTCTATTGCAAACGGACGTCCGGGTACTCCAAACCTTTCCCCATCAATTAATAATCAGAATGCCACTTCTGCTACAACGTCGAACTCCAATGCTTCTGATAGTAAGACGGGTGGCCTTGAAGAAAGCGTAATTGAATCTGTTAAGAACCTCTTACTTGTGATTCAAGCAAGTGAATCACAGTCGGAGTCCCCTGAATCGAAGGCAAGACATGAGAAGTTTTGGAATGAGACATGGAAACGTGTAGACGTGACTATGCCAGGATTGAGGCAGCAAGTAGAGGAAGGTGGCATACCAAAGTAGAAAAAAAAATATTAAATAAGACCAAGCAAGATATTTGAATTAAAGTGATTTGGAAAATATTATCCTTATTTCATATGTTATTATATAAAAAGCACAAGAGTACTTTGATTCTTTGAACGCCGAAAAGCATGGCAGATAACGGGATGACTAATTAGATTAGAGAGATGGTTACTTCACAAAAGTTGAAAAACCCATGTTTATAACAAAAACATGTAAAAATTTCTTCTACAATCACACATCGATTTGAACTACACATTAGAGTCGCCGATACAACTAAGACATATGACCTCGCAACAGTTGGTAAAAAGATTGATGACAAGTATGGGAAAGGCACCGTGAAATATTCGGCTCGCACCAAATCTGGTCACATTAAAACAATTGTAAACAAGAAGGAAGTTACCGAAAACTCTGAAGAATGGCTTGCAGAAATTGACCCAGAATTCACCGTGTTGGACACTACTCCATGGCACAAAGGCGTTATATACAGG
>JAKVQY010000648.1:0-10651 GCA_030463045.1 Geotrichum macrosporum | reverse complement strand
AGTAATCATGAGCAAAAACGCAGCCTTGGAGTTCTCCACAGCATTCAAATCATCGGGCCACTTACTAGAAGACTCAAACACCTCTAAACTCTTATTTTTTTTTTTTTTTTCTTTCTTGTCTCAAATGTCTCGTGTACTCCAGAGCTTCCCTTCTGACTTACCAAGGTCTTATTGGGTTCTAAAACATTAAGGCTGCCGCTTGTAGCATCTCATTTCCTTGTTTAGTCCGTGAGGGCGCCAGTGCTGCTCATTTCGTGTTGTATTTTGGCTTCGTTGCCCGCCTATTCCCCACCGGTTTCCAGCCTCCTTTTTTCTTGAAATCAAATAAAATATCGACTTCAACCCAAGTCTGCATAATTTTAAAGAAAAACTTTAGTCATTTTCATATAAATTTCTATTTTTTCGAAATCTCTGGTGTGTGTTTCCTCTAGTAATATTTAGCGTGCGACTCTTTCGAAATATAATAATGGGTTCGACTCAAATAGATCAAGACACGCTCAATTTTTATGAGGACTTTCGCAACTTCCTTGCAGTGGATAGCGCGTTCGATGAAACCCATAAACGCAAACTCCAGGCAAATCGGGCTCAGCAGAAACTTCTTAGGCTTTCAGTAAATCAGTTTCACGAATTAGCTACTGATGTCCATGATGAGTTGCAGCGACGGCTTAGTACTGCTTCTTCCACACCAGGTCATCTAGCTCCAAAGGAATCATTGCACCCTAAGCGTAACCATGCGCGTAAAAAGTTATCACTTCTCTCGCCGTCCCGTTTTAATGATCTTGCGTTCGACATCCTCTTTGAAATTGAGCGACGAAATCCAAGTTTAAAACTATTTTCGAAGCAAGACAAAAATATGGTTTCAAGTGAAAATCGAACCGTTCTTAAACAAGAGCCACCAACTGATATTGCGTCACCTCCATTCACCCCGGTTTCTCCATCTGCTTTAGAACTTGGTTCATCTGATTCACGCCAGAACACGCCTCAGAAAACACACAGCAACAATATGTCGACTTCCACTAACTCGACATTCTTTTCAGATGCTTCAACACACGTAAATGGTCATTATGGCTCGGACATATCATCTCCACAATCCCCTTTTGAGAGTTCAATAAAGCCGGACTCAATTATGGCGTCTTTGGGCTCGCAAAATTCTCCTGCTCCAACTTTGTTTATTCATTCTCAATCTACGAATGATCATAATGAGGTAAACCATCTTCAGTCACCTAATAGCGCGCACTTACAAACTTCCACTCTTACGCCAATGAAGTCTACTTTAGTAGAGGAAGATTCTGGTGAGGAGGAAGAGTTATCCGAGCTTTCTGATGACGACGCATTTCAACGTCATGCAAACTCGAGTGGAATTAATGCTGCCATGCAAGCGTGGGCCTTTAAGAATAGTAGCCAAGCAGATATTACCAGTTTACATCCGACCCTTCCCGTAGTTGATTTTTCGTCTGATGAAGGAAGTGATGGTGATTACGGCTTGGCCCGAGATTTCAACGTTCCCAAGTTTCAGCAGAATTTTGATGACGCGGGATCTGATGAGCTTGAGGACTTGACGGCTTCAATTGGGCAACCTATGTTTGGCTCTAGTAATTCTTATGATGCTATGGAAGCCGAACTGATGAAGTCGCATCCCCTACATCGTATCGAGGAAGAAAAGTCACCGTATATCCCGCCTGGCTTGATTAAGCGAATGAATGCTAACGATTTACCTGAAAAGCGGCGATCCCTCAGCGAAACAATGGCTTCCAGTATTCCTGGAGGCTCTCGGTCGCGTTCACTTAATAAGCTTGATCAACCTCCTGGCCCTTCTCCCGATTTTCCCACGTCAAACCTGAGTAGTTACAAGCTCGAACTTTATGAATCTCAAATTAAAGAAAAAGACTTGAAAATCCAAGGGCATCAGGCAGCTATTAAAGATAAGGATGATGAAATCAAACTCTTGGTTGACGAAGGTATAAAAATGGATGAGCGTATAACAGAGCTAGAGAATCGACTAGGAGAATCTGAGAGTCTTAAGGAATCTCTAGTAGAAGAAAATGGCCGACTTCATCAAATAATAGGAGAGAGCGAAACGGAAAAGGATAATTTAACGGAGGAACTTAATTCCTGCAAAAAAGAGCTCAGTGTTCAATCTGAGCGCTTTATTAATCAATTGGAGGAAAAGCAACGGGATATGGCTAATTTGGAGATCAAGCATCAGAAGTTAAAGGAAAAACATGCTGAAGCAATGTCGAAGCAGACTGAGTTTGCCGGGAGTTCAGCATCTCTTAGCAGCCAAATTCTTCTTCTTGAGAGCAAGCTCATTAAACAGGAAAACGTTAGTATATGTCGACATCGTCGTATCTTGTTCTTTACTAACCTTCTATAGGCCATGTCAACTTTACGAGAAGAACTTGAGCGGGAAAAGTTAAAAAATGTCAGAGAAACTCCAGTATCAGACGAGGGCACAGAAAAGAAATATAGCAAGTTGCAAGAGGATTATGTAAGGCTTCAAAAAGAGCTTCAGCAGCAACAGAAAGTCACAGATCAAGTCAGGGCCGAGGCCTCTGCGTTTTTAGAAGAAATGCGGACTTTAGCAGAAAACGACAATTCGTGGAGTTCGGAAAAGCAGTCCCAGCAAATTGAAGCCTTAAAGATCGAAGCTCAAGAATGGAAGGCCAGATACGCTAAATGCAAGGCACAGGTTCGCAATCTACGCGCATCGACGTATGGAACAAATACTGCATTTTCCCAGCCCAATGCCAACGTAATTCAAAGCCCTCACATGTCTCCTTACGGAATGATATATGATGTGAGTGTTAGCAAGTTTCAAGTTGCCATGGATGAATTTATACTGCAATCTCGAACAAGTGCTTCAAAAGGCCTACTGGAAAATCTTCATGGTGTGGTTGTGGCTACTAGAGTCATCACCCAAGACGTTGGAAGTTGTCCTGTTGAAGATATGCATCATTTAAATGCGAATACAGACGAATTGCAGGGCGAGTTAGCGCAAGCCACCTCCCTTGTTTCAGCCACTGCAAACCAGCTTATTACTACTACTAGGAATTATAGCACGTCAGGAGGTCTGTCCCCGGTATTTTTATTAGATGCAGCTGCTTCTGATTTATCTGCGGCTGTTATCGATTTGGTGAAGCTTGCAAAGATCCGGCCTACCCCTAAGGATGATCACGAAAGAAACATAAAACCAGGGGCAACTGGTGTGAACAATCAAAAGGGCCATTCTTTAACAACATCTGAAATGAAAGCTTCGCCAGATTTGCCAAAGAACCAGTCTAAATCTTTTCAGGGAAGCTTGTCCGCAGGACATGGTGGTCTTGTGGCAGATGAGCAGTATAAAGCACCCAAAAGGTTGAAGTTTGACACTGAAAATCTCGGTGCAAATACTGTCACTGCATTGCAAGAGTACTTGGAAAATCAAACTGTTGGCGTGATTGATGCTATTCAGGAGCTTTTAACCGGAATCAAGGGGAATTCGAATTATCAAAAGCTGCGCCAAAACATTATAACTATTACGGAAACAGTGCGATCTATGCTTGCTGCTATGGGAGGTATGATGCTTCAGTCCAAACACCGACAGCTGAAAGAGCACGGTGCCTACATAGTGGACAACCTCGAAAATTGCTGTGAGCGAATGCAAGTCTTGTACGGTGATAGTGCGATTTACGATGAAGGTTTAATCCCTGACAAAAATTTCAAGCAACGTCTTGCTGGAATTTCATTTGACATGGCCAAGTGTACAACGGAATTAGTAAAGACTGTGGAGGAAGTCAACCTCAAGCAAGAAATTAACAACATTGATGAAGAGTTGCAAAGGTAAACAAGCAAAAATAAAAAAGTGTTGATAGTTATGAAATACATGAATATGAAAGTGGAAAGTCTAGTCTCTAAAGAGGAACGTATAATATCTGAGTCACATATTTGCGAGAGTACCGACTAATGCTCGCGACAGCTAAAACGTTATGTTTGATACTTGTAGTTGCCAGATGATTTAAAACAACATGATTTGGAATAGGTAATACACTGTTGTTATCCTTTTCGTTTGAATTTGAGTTGAGAATAACGCTTTCTAAATGAGGTGGAAGATGCGGAGGAGTTACAAATTCTGACGCAACAAACTGCTCCATGACTTCGGGATCAGTGAATACACTGGGAATGACACTTGAAAACTTGTATACAGGCTCAGGTGGCATCTCTTCATTGAATCTTTCGTATCCGCCGCCATTTAAGGCTGCAACCTCTTCTTCGTCGTCATGCACTATTGCCTCGTAGTCTGTTTGATTCTGAGGTTTGGGGAGGACATCTGCTGGTTGTTGAAGTTCATGATCGCGCTTCTGCTGGTCCAGTTGTTGCTTCCATTGTTCGCCTTCATGCCGCTTTCTGGGGGGCTCACTTTGATCCAAATCTACTCCAACCTCAATATAGTTGACCAGGTTTCCCATAGAATCGGTAGCCGATGGTAGCAGATCTGAGCATCTCAGTTCATTATCAACCACAAATCTCATGCGATGTGTCCCGACTGGTAATTTTAGCAAAACTCCAAAAGATCCATTTTCCCTAATTCAAGTTAGTCAACGTACTCGAGATGAGAAATTTCAACTCACTGGCGATTTAGTTTAATCATTCTTCTCCATCCTGTGAATGAGCCTGTCACGTAGACCTTTGACCCGCCTTGTTGCCATGTTATAAGTGTTTCATGTTTGGTTTCTAATAGATTTATTAGAGATGGTCTTTTAGTATAAATTGTTCTCCTTACCATTCAAATATTCATCTCCTAATTGTATCTCCTCTCCGGACCCAGCCCTTGATAGCGGCTTGGCATCATTGACTTGAACGCCTGGAGCTAGATTGAGTTTATGGAACTCCATGTCCTCATCGACTTCAGGCTCATGTTCGCCCTTCAATAGTAGTGTAGATTTTCGAGTATGCATATGCGGGTGGTCCTGCGTAGCAACCACAGTGCTCGTCAAGTCCACAGAGCTCATACTTGACTTTTTGGGTTGCTGGAATATGGAGAAAAGGCCAAAACTTGTGGGGATTTCCTCTATTTAACGGGTGGATGGTTGCAGACCAAAATGGGGTTTGAGTTACCAGATAAGCCGCGGGCAGCAAACAGCAGTGCTGCACTATTAAGCATACAGGTAGCTGACGAGTAAAAACTTGAGTTTAACCAGCCAGACGTCCAAACTTTGAACTATTTAACGGACCTTTCAAAGACAGCACAAGAACGAAAGTTTTTTTTTCGGGTTGCTGCTTTCCAAATGGTGATAGAGAGTAGTTTTATTTTTTTATTTTTTATTTATTTCCTTTGCCTTGTTCAGCCTGTTGCCAGTTAGCAAACTCGTAATGTGACCAAATTTTGGTTTCGCGAAACATTGACGAAAACAACTACGCGCATTAAGACAGGGTAACGACGCGAAATCTAGATTTAGAAATGGAAAAAAATTAAAACACGACAATACTTGTGAAATACTTCTCCTTCTGACTCCTCGTCTTAGTTCGCCAACAATCGTTCCTAACCCAAAACTTATCGCCCTGGACCTCAGCTCTCACCGTGTTTGAACTGGGGCAATACCTCTTAATTATACGGTTGGCGGCTTATAGTGGCAATGTCTATCTCTGAATTTCCTCCAGTGATACCAGACGTTGAGGAACGTGCTGGAAACAAAAGGCAAATAGGAAGCGATACTGATAATAGCGATACTGACTCCCTGAATGATGAAACGGTAAGTACTTTGATTAAAGGTTCTCTCGTATTAAAACTAATGTATTGTAGCCAAGGGAAAAACGCCAGCGTGTAGAGTCTGAAGGTACATCTCTTTCGCAAGTGGACGAGGAGGAAAGGAAAGAAGATGAAGTAAGTGTGCACCAACTAATGTACAAACCACAGCTTAACCTTTTGTTAGGAGTTTTCTTTAGGAGGATCTCTTACGAAAATAGTTCTTGTAAACTTTATGGTAAGGTCGCGTATCAAGTTTTCATGTCAAATGGTCTAACAAGTTTTATCTAGTGCCACTCTTACCTAAATTTTGATCTCGGCCCCAGAATCAACTTTATTGTCGGCCACAATGGAAGTGGAAAGAGCGCTATTCTTACAGGAATTGCAATTTGTCTGGGAGGTAAAGCGTCCCAGACCCAGCGAGGTTCTCGGCTGAGCTCGTTTATTAAGGACGGTTGTGAATTTGCTCGAGTCACAGTTTCCATTGACAATAAGGGAGCTGATGCATTTGAACACGACATATTTGGGGATGAAATCACTGTGGAACGAACCATTGACAAGAACTTGTCCAATTACAAGATCAAAAACTCATCTGGAAAAACTATTTCAACGAAGCGAGAAATTCTCGACAACATTCTTTCTCACTATGAAATCATTATTGACAATCCCATGTCTATTTTAACTCAGGATGCAGCTCGCTCTTTCTGCGCTTCTAATAGTACATCTAAAATCTACAGCTATTTGTCGATGGGTATGGACCACGAAACTTGGAAGATTAAAAATGCGGAAATAATTTCCAGCAATAACGAGGCCAAAGTATCAATTAAGGCTCTCAAAGAAAAGCTTCGAGTTCTGCATAAGGGAAAAGAGGAAACTGAGAAAAGTTACCACGCTCGTTTAGATCAAGAACATAGTGCACGGAACCTAAGACACCTCAAAGCAAAACTTGCTTGGAAACAGGTCGAAAACGACGAAACACGGCTAGCAAATATGAGGGATCAGCTCACGGAAATCGAAGCTGAGCTACAGCAGTTGGCTGAGAAAGCCGAACAAGTCTCCTCTGAAAGAGGTAACGAAGAAGAAGAAAAGAGAAAATTGAGTGAGGAAATGGAAGTCATTAGTGAAAAGATTCGTGGAATCAGGGAAGAATTAACTACTAAAATAAGCGCAAAATCCCAACTGCAATTGCAAAAAACTGACGCTGAAGAAGATCAGAAATCAATTCAACGACAAATTGATACGCATGTCCAAAATCTTGAAGAGTTAAACCGTATGCTGAAAGAGGAACAGAGCAATGCAGATGGCGGATTTCTCGAGAAAAGAAAAGAGATGCAAGTCAATTTGGATGAGAATAGAAATCTTTACAAATCTGTTCAAGAGAAGATAGTTTCCGCTGAGCAAAGGCTTCGAGCAGCCAAAAGCGAACAAGACGCATTCAAGCCTCAACTTGAAGAAATTCAGTCGGAGATTTCGCAACTTAATGGAGAGATTCAAGAGAGCAAGAATAGCATTGGTAATTTTCAAAGTGCCAAGCACAATCATATGAATGCATTTGGCCCGTCAACAAAAGATATTTTGGAAGAAATTGATCGGCTTGCACATAAATTTCAGGAAAAGCCGATAGGTCCTTTGGGATTATTCGTATCTTTGAAAATACCAAAGTGGGGAGGAATTTTAAACCGACAATTGCAAAGTTCACTACATTCCTTCGCTGTATCCTGCGATCAAGACAAACGGGTACTTTTTGAAATTTTGGCGCGTTTCCGAGCAACGCATCTTTCAATTATTGTTACGAAGAAGGACATGTTTGACTACAAGCAAAGCATGCCTGATCCAAAATTTACAACCATATTGGACGCATTAGATATTTCGGATGAACATGTTAAACGCATTTTAATTAATTTTCACCGAATTGAAAGCACAATATTGATTGAAAATCGACGAGAGGCTGAACGTCTCATGTACCCTAAGCCACCACGAGTATCTATATGTTACGCAATGACTGGTTTGCATGGATGTGCCATTGGAGGAGGGGACAAGAACTCTTCTGGGTCTACCCCCATTTATACATGGAATGGATCGTCCCTACTACGGTCTTCGGCCAATGATGAAATAGAACAGTGGAAGTATCGGCTGAGAATTGCTGAGCAATCTCGCACTACGGCAGTACAGAAACAGCAACAGCTGGTGCGAGAGAAAAATGCGGTTGTAGCTGAGATTGAAAAACTAGGAAGAGCCATTTCCCAGTACCAAGACCGCATTAAGAAACTTCGCAGAGAAAACAATGATATAGAAGCAGAACTTAGCGAAGAAGTTGATACAACGAGGGTTATGACAATTGGAGCGGAGATCGAAGCCATCAATGCAAATAAAGAGATTTGCGACAGGCAGTTTACCGACAGCATAATTATCAAGCAAGATTTGCAAGACCAAATCAAAGCGCTATCTAAAGAAATTGCTGAAATTGAAAAGCGACTGAGAGGTGCTGAGAAGGAAAGGTCGGACATGCAATGCAAGGTGGATGGACTGCAAGCAAGTAGGCTAAGGCACGAAGAGCGGGTAAACAGTGCTCAGCGAATGGTGGTAGCCGCGCGGTCGAAGGTACAAGATCACAATGAAAGAATCCAAGGTGCTGAAGAGGCTGTGACCAAGTCGATGGCGACAGCGGCTCGATTTAGTGAAGAAAGACTTGAGGTATCTGAAACCATAGAAGGTCTGTTTGCAGACATTCGGGAGACACAGGAGAAAGTTCGAGTTATGGAGAGCAGTGAGAGCAAGTCTTTAGAGACGGTGACACAGGAGTACCAAATTGCGCGGTCACAGTATGTAGATTGCAAGTTGCAGTATGAACAGGTGAGAAATGTTGTGAAGAAGCTATGCGAAATGCAGACGCAGCACGAGAGGCGGTACGTGAAATTTTTAGGTCTCACAACGGTTCACATTAAGAATGAATTCAACCGGATTTTACGGGAACGCAACTTTGAGGGGGAGCTTGTGATTGACCATAATAATAAGAAGATTGTGCTGCACGCGGCACCTAAAAACGAAGCACTTGAGGCGATCAGGGCTGAAAAAAATAACAAAGTTCATGAGGAGAACGGCAAGCCAGGACGCGATCCGCGCACTCTATCAGGTGGAGAGAAGTCGTTTTCGCAGATTGCATTTTTGCTTGCTGTATGGAAGGCTGTGGGATCGAAAGTTCGAGGTTTGGACGAATTCGATGTCTTTATGGATGAGGTTAATCGAAAGGTATCAATGAAGCTTATGATAGATGCTGTGAAGGGCTCAACCAATGTTCAGACTATTTTCATTACGCCGAATAATATGGCAGATATGAGCGTGAACGAAGATGAAGTTAAGATTCATTTGATGGCAGATCCTCGGCGGTAAATCTTTATAGAATTTAGCCCAAGGGACTTTAAGCGAGATTTCCGCGGAGTCGTGACTTTATTGTTATTTATTAATTGGAGTAGATTTGTTTTTTTTATTTTTTTATTTATTTATTTTTTTTGTCCTTTCTTAAATTGGCTTTTCCATTACTTGGTAACTTGCATAAATTCTTTATGAGTTTCAGGGTCAAGCGATTTTCAGTTTAGGACTGCACTTCATACGTACTCATTGAGTACGCAGAGAATGTGAATGTGGGAAAAGCTTGAAAGCTTGCCCCTGATGAAGTCGAAATTGGAACTGAGCTTTCTTTTTTTTGTTTGTTTTTTGCCATGATTTTCCTCCCTAAATAAAATGCAGAAACTGTACAGATGCTAAAACCCGGTAATACATACGGTACCTAATGGCGAGACAGCATGCTTGCTTGTGCCTCCAGCGGATGATGTATTTGAAGTCTTTTTGTTGTGATATATGTACTCTCAAAAAACAAGAGTCTTTTTTACTTGTGACTATTGCTAAACTAGAATATAATTTAGTTTTGAATATACTAGATATTTCCTGATGTGAATTTAAATTTATTGAGACACAATTATTAAATATAATACTTTCTCAAAAGGTACGTGTGATTTTTTAATTAACTTGGCTCCACAATGATTTTGAACCGCAGACAATTCGAGACATTAGATTATCTTAATTTATTAGAATTTAGGCGGATTCAGGTTCACGACGACGTGAAGTTTTTGGAGTAAATGCTTTCCTTTCGGGGATTAAAAGAAACGTTTTAATATTTAGAAATAAAAAAACAATAACTACAAAAAACAAGGAAATACTTTTGAAGAGAACTTATTTCAAATTTTTTTTTACATGTGGAATTGTATCAGATCTTGGTTTCTTTTCCATATCAAATCATTGTAAACTCTTTTTTTCAGCAATCACTTTAGCAAATATCGGTGACGGTAGACAACGTATCGAGGTGTCCAACTTCAGTAAATTTCAACCGCCATCAGTTTACGATTATTATAGTCTTTGTTTCCATTGATTTTTTATTTTTCATTATTTTTTTTTTCACAGTCTTTTCAATATTTCGCGACTACTTGACTCAAACCCGTCTCGAAGCACTCTTGAAAGCACGTCAACGTACTTTTCAGCACAGTTAACGTACTTGTGAGTCTGTAAGAAGTGAAGTTACTGCTTCCGTGCTAGTGCAGATACGCTTGTGATGGCATTTCTCGGTAGAACAAAAAGAAAATGTCTTTAATTTTTTGTTTTTCATTAGACCAAAAGGAACAAAAAATTTTAATTTAATTCCTTCGAAATATAATACTTTTTTTTTTTTTTTTTTTCAATTTTTTTTTTTTTTTTTTTTTTTTTTTTACCTTTTTTTTTTTTTTCTTTTTTGTCATAACTTTAAACCAAAACAAACAAACACCGGGGGTCGTCCGATTTTGCCCCTCCTAAAATCTTCCTTTTTCTTCAAAAAGTTTTTAAAAAAAAAAAAAAAACTTTTTTTTTTTTCTCCTTGAAAAACCAAAATGTCGACTT
>JAKVQY010000647.1:0-10599 GCA_030463045.1 Geotrichum macrosporum | reverse complement strand
AAAATGAGGAGAATAAGAAAAAAAAAAATAATTTGGGGAGAAAAAAAGTGTGTTGTGTCGTTGCGTGGTTTGTGTTAAGTTTGATGTCAAAAGGGATGAAACAGGGGGGGGACACGTACAAAAAAAAAATGAAAAAAAGGAAAAAGAGTGATAAAAGGGAGGAAAAAAAATCAGTTAAATTAAAAGCTTTATTGCCCGGGGAAAAAAAAAAAAAAAAAAAAAAAAAAATTTGCTATATTACAGAGTCGAGGATGAGAAATGAAAAGGAGTAAAAATGGCTACACTGAGTGTCAAATACTAGAAGTCATCAGTTTAAGCAGCCAATTTAACTATCTCAATGAACTCATCAAACATTGCGTATAATCAAGCTGTCAAGGGTGTTATGAAAGCAGATATTCTGTACTTACTTTTCTTTGGAAGGATTATAGTATGAATAAACTAAGGTGTTTTGTGAAAGGACACAGAATTGTTGTTGAAAATGAAAGAAATTTGAAGAGGAAAGGTCTTTTTTTTATGTGAGAAGGGAAAGGAAAAAAAAAATGACCACTGGGTCAGCATACTACTGAAACCATTACGTGTCCAGTAGGGTCTGATTATGTAATTTTTAGCGCCTGCTGACACCATTAACTTTCGCTTACTATACACTATTTTACTGTGGGTGGAATATTGTACGAGCATAATAAAATTGCTGAACCCTTTGCAAGGCAAACAATGAGAATGAAAAAAAAAGTATAGGCGAAAGAAATTTCGACTTCAAGTTAAACCGATAGAATTATGTTGATCTAACTCAAAAATTGTCTAGTAATTTAGATATACTTTGACGGACATCCGAGCAACTGTAAAACTATGCGGTGTCACAAGCAAAAACAGCTTATTGTATAAATGTAAAGACAGAAAACTTGATTTCGAGTGTCCAATCTGTCCTAATATATATAATCATTTATAGCCGATCAGATTAGCTTTCGAGATACTCTCGTTGGCCATTATAAAAAGTAATGAGCTGGCTATGGTTCGTCTATCATATAAAAGCATGCATTTTCGATTTTGCATTTATAGCTAGCAATTAAATCCCATTGCATTCAATCATTTGGCATACAGAATACTGATTTTTGATATCAGATGTAAAGTTTCCCTGTTATTTTCGGTTGCTAAATAATCTCAATGATATATCTTGCAAAAGAATCCTGATTATTCCTTCCTACATAATTAAAGTATTTGCGTCAAGACATGCTAATATTTCGACGGAACTGAGAGGTTGGAATATTTAAATGGGAGTGTGTCACAAAAATGAAGAGTCCGCCATAAGTATTGAACCCCATGGGGTCAAACCTGACACCCATTGTTTTTTTTTCGAAAAAGGTATAATATAAGATGTTAATTTGCAGTTAAAAACCTGAATCTGCATGTTCTGGCAAAACATTCTTCTCTTTCCGACTTAAGGTGTGTGTCAGAAGGGATTGAGCACAGCTATAAGTAAACATGCCCAAGAAAGAACTGTAGGTAGGGATCATTTTGGTATGGCTTTATTAAGCCGTCTTTTAGAATTTAGAAGCTCAAGTCTATAGCCTCCATTTTTAACTTGACTATTGTTTCTGCTAATTGTGACATACTATCTGAAGCCTGGTCAGCATCTTTCTACTCTACCTAATCAGTGTGTAATACAGAAGAACTACAATGATGCCTCTATATTATAGCAATGGTTTACATCTTATTTAAAGTCGCACAAACACATGATGGCGCTACGGATTTAGAATTCTGTCGAAAACTTAATGACCCTATATACGAAGCAGTAAATAGGTGGAAGTGTTATTTGGTTGTGGTCCGAACAATCGAGAACCTCTATAAATGGTTTTATTTCAGTAATTCCTTAATATTCAAATCCGCGCTGGTATATGGTATCTGTATGAAAGCATTCTAAGGTAATAAAAAGAATTAAATACTTCCGTTTCTTCTTTTCCTCGAATTGGACGCTTACAGTCAAAAGATATGCCTTCGACTAGGCAGTTTTAGTTTCTAAATTGGGAAGTTGTGACTTGATTTTTATATTTAGTAGTGGTAGATGCAAGAACGCAATGTTTTGGGAACGTAAAATTTTAGGCAGGCAGCGAAATCAACATCACGGGTAAAATCAAAATTTCCACCTTAATAGGAACTAAAGTAAAGTATCGACACTGCTTTCCCTATCGACAGCACTTTTGCTTAATATACATATTTACATTTATAATGGTACGGACTACTATGTGGGACTAATTTCATATGATGTCTTGATAAGGGCATAGTCTAACTCTTTTTCGTAGGTTGGTGTTAAAGCTTCTGAACTCCGAAACAAGACCAAGACTCAGCTTGAGTCCCAACTTTCTAGCCTCAAGGAGGAGCTCTCCAAGCTCCGCGTTCAGCAGACCTCTAGCAACAATGTTAAGTCTACCAAGATCTCTGAAGTTAGAAAGTCTATTGCTAGAATCTTGACTGTTATCAACCTTACTCAGAGAGATCAGCTCCGGGAATTCTACAAGACCAAAAAGTACATTCCCAAGGATTTGCGTGCCAAACAGACCAGAGCTATTCGACGAAGACTCTCAGTCTCCGAGACTCAGGCCAAGACTCTCAAGCAGCAGAAGAGCGAGAAGGCTTTCCCCCAAAGAAAGTTTGCCATCAAGGCCTAATCTTTTTCTTGTTATCGTCATAAAATTTTAGCTTATTGTTGTGTCTTTCAGATATGAGGAAAAAAAAATAAAACTAACGCTTCACGATTTGATCGCTGGTCAAGGTAAATTTGTAGCTTAGTAGGCCATCTGCTGCATCAAGTTAACAAACTGCTTGAAATGCATAGCTGAGTTTTTTTTTTAAGAAAGCTCACGACGATAACTTACTGTATCAAGTATGCTCAAATTACTGCCTAATTGCAAACTCCTATAATTTCACCTGTATGATTTAGCTCCGGGTAGAGTAATTCTATTTCCTAAGTATATGAATTATGTTTTTCAATGTTGAGCAGTCCAGTAGTTTTTCATCACGCAAACTACTTTAAGAATGTCGATTTATTTGTTTTTCGCATAGTAAAGCTCATCGTTTGTAGTCTAATAGACTTAGACACCGATTACTGCACGTGACATCACCACTTATCAATAAATTGCTTCTTATTTCCTGCTTCTCTGCTTAAGCAGTATACAATCTCTCTTCCAGTTTTTCATCTTTAGTGGTTTCGTCCATAAATTCTCATCCCCCCTTTTTTTTTTAGCTTCGTATCTGTGTCTGGGATACTAGGATGGCGTACGATAGTATACCAAATGGTGCATCTCCAGGAGCTGGCGTCCGCGAAGGGAAGTCTACGGATGGCGCAGCCATCATAAATTTACTAAATACAATTGTTGGTAGGTTCATGAAGTGAACTTAACTATTATCCATAATGCTAACTGATTTGTATTTCTTTTAGGCGCTGGTATTCTGGCGATGCCGTTTGCCATAAAACAAAATGGAATAGTACTAGGAATACTCACCATCACGTTTTCCGCATTGTCTGCTGGATTCGGGCTTTATTTGCAAGGCCTATGCTCAAATTTCGTCAAGGACGGTCAGGCTTCGTTTTTTCAATTATCTCGAATAACATACCCCAGCCTCTCGGTGGTTTTTGATTTGGCAATCTCGATTAAATGCTTTGGAGTTGGGGTTTCTTATTTGATTATCATGGCTGACCTTATGCCACAGATCATTGCATCTCTGGGACTAGAGGGCTTTATTACTACACGAGTATTTTGGGTCCTGTTTCCAATGTATGTTTTACTTTATCCAGTTTTAATTTGTCGCCATGATATCGCTAACGCTTTTATTATAGGCTATTTGCTGGGCCTCTCTCGTTTTCTAAACATCTAGATTCATTGAAGTATACCTCAATAGTTGCGTTGCTTGCTGTTGGATACTTGGTATTCATAGTGATTTTTCAGTTTTTTTATACTGAGAGCTCTGTATCACCCGGGGACATTCATGTCGTTTCTCCTCAAGGCGCTTCCGCAGTCTTAAGGGCACTCCCCGTTATTATTTTTGCTTTCACTTGCCATCAAAATGTACGTAATTTCAGCAATTGACAGTTGATGGTTTTCGCTAACACTATAACTAGATGTTTTCGGCTTTAAACGAGCTTCCTCTGAAGAAAGAAAGCAATGTTCGTAAAATTGTTTTTCTTTCAATAGGTCCTGCTGCCATTATCTATATCGCAGTTGGACTTGCCGGTTACCTCACATTCGGTGACAATGTGGGAGGGAATATTATTGCAATGTGTGAGTATTGATGTTAAAGTTTCTTGCTCGAGTTTTTTTCCTAACTACAGACCAGATCCTTATTCGATTTCAATCCTAGTGGGCCAAATTGCTATTGTAATTTTGGTATTATTTTCTTACCCATTACAATGTCATCCATGCAGAGCATCTGTTAGGAATATAATCAGCTGGATCAGAAATCGTCATTTTAGCTCCTCTAGTTACTCTACTCTAGAGAGTGACGAAATGGAGCCATCTCTTACGGAGACCCCTTCTTCATCCATTGATGCAGATTCTCATCATATCTTAATAACTTCGATAATAATTGCACTGAGTCTCTTAACCGCACTCAAGGTGAAATCCCTTGAAGTGATGCTTGCTTTTGTTGGTTCAACCGGATCAACATCAATCTCTTTTATACTCCCAGGGCTTTTTAGTTATAAACTTTTGACTTCCCAGAAGATGAATTTTATAAACCCTTCCTTTCATGAGAGCTTTTACGGTGTCAAAACTGCTGAGAACAATGGAGATATTGAGGGTGATTTTGACTCCAAGTTTTCGTCCAGGGATAACTTTTTTCGAATTGGTTCTGTTGTATTGTTTTTTTGGGGAATTTTGGTTCTAGTCATTTGCCTTGGAGTCAATATCGTGAGTTTTGTGTAGGAAGTCCACGAATTCTACAAACTCAGCTTACATTAATTGGCATGAAGTTAGATTAATAAATATGAAGACCTACATTTAAATATAAAATAATTTGTTACTACGCTAAAAATCTGGACATGTTTATAAGAAGTACCGTTAACAGCTTATGGTTGTACTTCTCAGATCTGAAATGTCTAACTTAATCACGTGATAATATTTATATTGGAGTTGAATTGAGATTAGAGAGTTTCATTTCACCACCAAAACTTTTCTTCTCCGCCACTAAAATCTTTAAAATTTCTAGTGTAACAGATATCATTCGACAAACATGGGCTCATCAAACTATGATCCGGAAGATTCATTTATTTCTGACGATGAAGAGGAACTATGCCCTCTTTGCGTGGAAGAAATGGATATATCAGATAAAAATTTCAAACCGTGTCCTTGTGGCTATCAAGTTTGTCAGTTTTGCTACAATAACATCAGACAGAATCCTCAACTAAATGGCAAGTGCCCTGCTTGCCGCAGGCCTTATGATGATGAATCGGTTGAATATCGTATCATAACTCCTGAGGAATGGAAACAGGACCACGCTAAGCAGGCCCGTCGCGAGAGGGAAAGAAAACAACGAGAGAGGGAAAAGAAGGAAACCGAACAAACATCTAAAAAGCATTTGTCTGGAATGCGAGTTATTCAGAAGAACCTGGTGTATGTAATTGGACTCAATCCTAGCATACCAACTGAAGAACTTCACCATACTTTGAGAACGGATCAATTTTTTGGCCAGTATGGCAAGATCCAGAAGATTGTGATAAATCGTCGCAATAATTCCAACGGGAACCCTGGATTAGGTGTATATGTGACATTTGCTCGCAAAGAGGATGCTGCTAGATGTATAGCTGCTGTTGACGGCTCTATTAACGACGGGAAATACTTGCGTGCAGCATATGGAACGACGAAGTACTGCTCTTCCTATTTGCGTGGCCAAGCTTGTCCCAATCCAAATTGTATGTTTCTGCACGAGCCTGGAGAGGAAGCAGATTCTTATACCCGTCAAGATCTCTCTACAATTCAACATGCTGCGAGACAAGGCATTCGGTCATCCAAGCCTGCAAAGGGCTACCACAATTCAGAACAGGATAACTATCCTAGCTCTTTGCCAACACAACCTGCACTTGATAATAATATTGATCAAGCTTCATCTGCACTTCCAGCATCAGTGTCGTGGGCTACGAAAGCTTCTCCTAGTGTCACTAATGTTAAAATACAACAACCGTCTTTTCCACCGTTGCCTGTTGTGAAGCCTATTATCAGTGCACCTGTAGTAGCCCCACCGAAGCAGGAAGCTCCAATTATTCCTCAGAGAGAGCCTCCAAAGCTTAACTCCGCTTTGAAATTCATGGAAGAAAGTTTGGAAATGCTTTCAGCTACAAAATTTGAATACAAGTTTTCTCAAGAAATTCTCACTGCTCAGCATCTTTCAAACTCACTTCCTTTATTTGCATTTTCCAATATTTGCACAAACACCCTCACCTTGGAGAATGACCTTCCTCCTTATGTTTTCACTTCCATTAGTCTTTCCGCCAACAATACCAAACCTGATTCGTTCAGAGGCTTTGCTAGTAAAGAATTTGAAAACTTCCCTATCGAATCCCAGCAAGCACCAATTGTTTTGAATACTCAAGCAATGCCTAGATTTGATAGTATGAAAACTGCTACGCCTCCTCCGCCTCCGCCTCCGGGCTTGTTTGGAAACAACAATGGCACTGGAAATTCTACACAATCACAAAATTCTCAAGAGCTGTTAGCTCGCATTATGAAGAGAGACGCTTCAGGTGAGGCACAATAGATTGGGGCAGGAATCACTGTTACTAACTTGGGAGTAGATGAGTCTCCTTCTTTGCGTGATATTTCTCAAACCTCTATTGAAGCTCATCCATTAGGTGTGTATCATTGAAGTTTCCATTGTTTCTTTATTACTTTTTTTGTACCAAATGAATGAAAATTACTTGCTATTAAAGGACCTCGAATTCAATGCGCGAGGATTTTGGTCGAGACTCTACTAATGGTATCTTAAAACCTGTAGTAATCCATAACTAACTCTTTCATTTTTGTAGTGACTGATGACTTTTTGGACGTCGAAGAGATGACCTGGAAACTTTTGAGTGAGATTGAGCCTCAAGACAGCGTCAGACTTAATTATAGCTTCACAAAAAGCAATAACGAAGAAGAGGAGTTGCCTCCTGGTATATCTAAATTACCACTTCAAGAAAAAGATATTAGCGAAATCGAGAGGACATCTACTTTTTCAAAAGACAACTTTTGTTTCGAGATCAAGGCTACCCTTGGTGAAAATGATAGTTCTGAAAAGTTAAAATATGATAAAGGAGAAGACCTCGAAAAAAATCCTATCAGGAGTTTCGATCAAGAGAAAAAACAAAAAACAATAGTTTCCACGGATGCGGTTTCAACAAAGGCTCTCACACGCAGACAGCGAAAAAAGCTAGAACAACAACAGTTACTTGAAGGAAGTATTCGGGTTCGGGAAGAAAGCCAAAAGTTTATATACAAAATGGGTCGAGAAAGCAAGAATTTGGACTCAAGATCTTCACTTAAAGTGGAATCTAATTCAAAGCCTTTTAGAACGTTTCCCAACAGAGCAAGCAAATTGAAGCAGGAGGAAACCCGTGAAAATTATGAAACTGAGAAACCGCCCAGACTTGATGTGTTGCGTACGCATCCACAAGGTATGAACAAAGAGCTTGCATGTAAAGCGTATTATGGGAGAGGGCCAATTCATTTGCCTGCAGAGAAGGGTGTTACAAAGACTGACACTTTTAATAATGATATCGCACAGCATGAGACTTCGAAAGATTTTGTTTCGATGAATGAGGTTTTGAAAGAAGACATTCCGAAAGAGGCAGCTTCAGAGGGGGTTACTGGGACTGCAGAGGCATTTGTAACCAAGGAGACTGGTTTAGTGACTCAGGATTCACTAGTTAGTCCATATCTCGAAGATTCTAATATGGGAATGTTATCTCCTAATAATATTATGCGTGAAGCAATTAATCACTGTACTTCGGAAGCTGAGGTAACACTCTCGCTTTATAATGAAGACCAAATATTTTTGGACGACATTGAAACTTCTGTTGAGACCAGCGATAACATAGAAAGCGATGGCATGTTATCAAGTGATGTTTCCATATCCACATTGTGCATGCTACTTGGCCCTCACGGTACGGAGAGCAACGTGATATCTTTAGAAAGTGCTGAGACTTATCTTGAGAGTGGAAAGAACAACCTGCAAAAGCTTTCGGGAAATTTCCAGGCATGCTTGTCTAAAACGAGACATCTGGTTCTTCCGAAAATGAAGAATTGAAAATATGACCCAGTGAACTTATTTGAAGTGTTACCTGTTTTAAATGAAGTACGTAGGTTTGCTTGAGTACTGTTACTAACTTTGAGTAAGAGTTCGATTGCATAAAAAATGCTGGAAATAGACTTATGTTTCAACTTGTATTGTTTTGTTATATTAAGTTTCTCGCGTATCAGTAACTTCGTCATTTTAAAGGTTGAGTAGAGCTTCTCACCAATGCATAGCTCATCGCCAAATTTGAAATAATATTAATAAAACTACTTATTAGCCCCGGAGATATAACCGATTTCCAAGCATGAAGCCCACAGAAATTCTGAAAATGTCTCTCCCTCTAAAAAATTGGAAGGAGACCCAGACTGACGACACCGAAGATTTTCTCAACTTCACGCAGATGACCACATTACTCTGTAAACAGTGATTAGAAGACCTGATGGCGAGGTTGGATATTGAGAAGAATATTTCTCTAGGGGAGATATCGAGTTCAAACATCGCACCGCAGAATCAAACCAACAGGCAAATTTAGGGATACCAGAACAAGCTGGGCCGGAAAGGCAAAGGTGCAGGGATTGTGGAAAGCCAATTTATCTGAACTATGAAGATTTGTGCTTCATTGAGGCCAAAGGAGGTAAAGGCTATAGACGTCATAAAATCATATTTGTTATATATTCAATTTGAAAAACTAATATTAATATTTTGTCGCTTCATCTACTGAAATAGATGAAATTTTTGAGCAATGGCCTTTGGCTCAAGATCAAACAATTTTAAGCATTTATCAATTGGTGCAGGTTTAACGATTTCGCATTAAATTTCTCAATAAGTTTGAAGTATAAGATTTGCTATTTTTAGTTGCGACTCCATCTCTACGTCCAAGTTGAAGTCTCTTTCAAATTCAAACTTCTAACAGTCATCTCGGATAAAGATTGAGCCTTTTCAGGCCTGCAAGTCTCGAGGAAATTTTGACATAAAACATTAAAGTATCCCTAGTCATGTAATTTAAGCTTGCAATGGTCTCTGATTATTGCTTGAGGATAACTTTCACTGCCTTCCAACTCCTCCTAGATAAAATTATTTGTGCCTGAAGTTGAGCAATTTTCAACATCATCTTGAATTTTAGCACTTAGTCTGATGAAAAAAATCGAGTCAAGAAATTCAAAAGTTTATTATTAGGCACAAAACGTTAGACGTAGTTATAAAATCCCTTTGGCCAGAGCGTATTTTGCTATAGAGGGCATTAAAAATTATGTCAATAACCGTGGAGACCAGTGATTTACATTCCAAAAGATTGGTTTTGAGATATGAACTGCTCAGATTTCCAGTCCTTTCTTGTATAACAAAATAACTTTTTCTGCAAATACACGCTAGAAATGCAAAGAATATGGAGTAATAATGCAGTTCCAGAAACTGTATATGAAAGTTCACCGCAGACTAGGGTACGATTCTAGAGCGGTTAGAGCCTTTCAGAAAGGAAGATTCCTTTCCGATTTCTAAACAAAGCTATTGTTGATGCTACTACGACAGACCAAGTGGTTGTCCAAGAAGCAAGAGAATAGTTTTGTTTAATACTTTTGCGCTTGTGACGTTCAAGTGGGAAAATGTCACTTGGTTTTTTTACCTCGCAAGAGAGTTTTTCGCTAGGTTGATTTAGTATCTCTATTCGGCTGTTATGCAGGGATATTTCTCGACTTGAATCGAGGCGACCGACACACTTATTTTAAAACCACACACAAGACTTATAAAGGAAAAGGTCTACGGATGCACTTGACTTATATAATAATACTTTCTCAAATTTAATATAATAGTTAAGACCATATCTTCCTACATAGTCTGGACTGTAAAAATAGATCTATTTAAGTACGTTTTTTATTACGAATTAGAATAGACGATACTGGCGTCGTCATATAAGTTGGAGAATTTAGAGCCTTCCCTGGTTACCATACCCGCATACTTTGATGTAGAATTATTTTATTTCGCAGTGAGGAAATCTAGAATTTTTTCCAGCATCGATGACAGTTTTGAAAGATGAATTATTACCCTGCTGAAATTCTGCAACCTGGCCTTACCCTAGAACCTCCATTGTTGATCTTTGCACCCTCCGCAAAAAAAACAGCCTAACCTAGTACTACTCACTATCTCCTTTTCTTTCTTCAAAAAAAAAAAAAAAAGAGAGGAAAACAGAGCAGGGGGAACGGAGGGGCGTAGTGACCGGGGCAAGTGAGGGGGCGGACGCAGAGCACACAGAGGAGACAGGCGGACGGGAGACTAAAGGAGAAGGAGGTGGGGAGGGAGGTAGATAGTGCATCACAGGGAGTGACTGGAGATGGTGGCAGG
>JAKVQY010000646.1:0-10677 GCA_030463045.1 Geotrichum macrosporum | reverse complement strand
TTAACAAGCTTCGGTGTAAAAATTGGGAGAAGAAAATTGTTTTTGTCATGTGCAGTATATTTTGACAAAAACACGAGATATAGATCTAGAGAAAGTTGTACAAATGTAACGGGATATTGCAAAAAAATTGGATTAAAATAGGGTATCTTTGCTGTTAAGTATCGCACCAAACGGTACGCCTACTTAGGTGCATAGTCAGGTCGTCTCACTATACTAAGCCTGCTCAGGACTGAACGAGAAATTCAAGTCCAGATGTATTGGTGGTCTAGGCATAGCCCGCCCTTTGCCGGATTGGCATTTCTATAAAAATTGAGGCTAAGACTTCTTCTCGTAACAGGATAAAGCTGTAAGAAAGACGTGCGCTACCGGCATGGCATAAACTTTAAACATGGCAAGAACTGCAAATTTCAATCATAACGACAAAAATTAAGAAGATAAAAAATTAAAAAAATTAAAAAAAAGCCAGTCTACTTTCAATCTTAACAAGCGGTTGATTGTAACACAGCCACGGTAAACTTTTAAGCTTCATCGCTTCGAAACATTTAAAAATTCCGATCATATAAAGCAATAGCCAGACTCCCATTTTTCTCAATATTTTCATAAGCTGCTTTTAAACAAATTCATTCATATTTCTTAGCTTCCCTGAATTCTTCTAATTTTTCTTTCAAGCTTATACAAAATACAACTTTGCAACGATTTTTGCAGCCGTCATTAGTCTTCTATTCATTGACTATGCTTCTGCTGCGACTAGCGTACATTTGTATACGGCCAATTTGGAGTCAAACGAGTTTAATGGCCTTCCCATCTACTTGGAATCAGGAGTTGCAACTTTTAATTCAAGTTCCTCCAAACCTTTCAATTTAGTTTGAGACGGTGCTTTTTTTACATGGAATTATATGCGCAATAATGCTTGCGCACTGAAGATAGCTGGAACTAACAGGCATTTAAACCTGGAGCCTCTTTCAAACAAACTGGTGGTTACTGATCAGGGTGCAGCCACCAAATATACATACGTAACTTATTCGCGAAAAGACTATCTAGATTACAATGGGATATCTAAAAACAATATTTCTAAGCATCCCAGGTCGATGTTCTTGGTACTACCTAATGCAAACAGTGGTGGCTACAACTTGGTCCTTTCTGATCCTGACCCTGAAAAAAACCCAGACGTCCCTCGAGTATGGATTGAATTAAGGCATTAATATAAGCTAATATATAAGCTAAACATAATAATACAAGAGGCAAATATAACTTAAAAAAATTTTTTTTTTCAACAAGGTAGATTTATTGGAACTTTGTTTTGATATAAAATATATGGAAAAAAAGGATCCATCCGTAAGGTACAATTGGGTAGCCATTTATTTCTTCGTCGATAGAAATATTTTATTAAACCAGACTTATTTTAGTTAACTTATGAATCAGAAAAAAAAATTCAAAAAAAACTACAAAAGAGCGTGGTCTAAAATCAAAAGTAAAGTCAAGAAACGGGGTATCAAATATGTTAAGATGCATCAGCAATGCTTTCTTCGTTGCACGGCGATCAAAGAAATCGAATGCTATTAAATCGTAGCTTGGGCACAATGAATTATTAAACCTGTTAATTAAAGAAGAACGAGAGGGGTTTTGGTACAAATTAGAAGAATTTCCAAAAGTTTATAGCTGTTGTGGAACTGAGATTGGTATAGCCGTCCAGGGAATTTTTCTCAGTCATGGAGATTTAAAGAAAAGCTTTGGAATCTTTTGCCAAGTTCGGAGTTTTGAGGAAAATTTTCTCTATTAAGTTAATTGCTTTAGAGATTATAATTAGAAAGGCGAAAAAAGTTAGTATAGCTTCAAGAATGGGTTTTATGCTACCTCACAAACACCAAAGACAATATGGCGCTCTGGCAGAACTACAAGAAAGATTTTAACTATTTCCAATTCATTATTAAAGGAATTTATAATGGGTGAATGCGAATTTGCTAGTAACGTTCCAGGAAACCGCTGATAACTTGACACGTCTAATCTTTGGCATCTTCTCAATACAAATAATTAAGTTTTAGGAATTGATTAATATTTTGTGCCTAAGTACACAATATATGCATTAGCCTAAAAATTGGTTAGTTCTGATTCAAAAACTAACTCAGCTTTCAAGTTTTTTGGATTTAACTCTGCCTTTATAGGGATGTACACAAATAAGGAATGGAAAAATTAAATACTGCGGAGGATATGAAATATGGCGGAGTAGAAAAAAAAAAACAAGGACACTGGTTTATTGTGAGAAGACCCGGTACGAACACAATTTAACTTTTTTATACATTGTAGTACACAGCGCAACTATCTTGCCATTTTACTCCGTATCTAGGCATTATTTAGGATTTGTGTTACAAAAAAAGCTGACCTTCAATATAATCATAAATATATACTCCTTCAGAAAATAAAAATAAAAAGAAACAGGGCTGCTTGTTACCCCGCTTGCATCTTTCTGTTTCCATCATTTAAACTGCTTATCAGAAGCGAATGGAAGGATATTGAGGTGTCGGGACAATAAACCAATTTTATTACCATCAATGTCAGGTGAGTATCCATTCACCATAATAAGATCTGAATCCTGCATTTTTACCAACAGTGAGTCTACCGTACTGGGAAACGAAATGTCATTTACCGCGCTGTGGAAGATCTCAAGATATGGGTCAAAGGGAACGCGAGATCTTGTGCCAATTTGATGAGCAAGGCGGTATACAAATATCAATAGAGAAAAACCGCCAGAAACAATGATCAATAGCAGAGCAGGACGGCCATCAACCATTTGAACTGACTTAACTTGAATGGGTTTCAGAGGTTTGCTAAGCATGGCCAAAATCACGTGTTCCGGGGCCAAATCAGTTAGAATTGTGGTAGATCGAGGCCCGTATGCAAACTTCTCATCAATTCCTAGATAATGAGATTGAATATTGCTATTGGGTAAAAAGATGTTCTGAGAAGAGTAGGCAATATAGTTATAATCTATTAGGCCTGAAATCGCAAAAAAGTCGGTCGGGTCCTGAGGGCCCGCTAGGCCAATAATTTCGAAAATCATATAATTGTATGTATATCGTGGAATCTTGTCGTAGAGAAAATCCACATCGATTCGGTAGTACGTCAATATAATTGGTATGTTGGAACTGGCTTTTTTCCATGTGGACAAGTAATCAAATGCTATTGTCAGATTAGGCGGAAAAGAAGTTGCGTTAAGCTGCATTCCAACAAGCGTGTAGTTTTGTACTGAGGATTCCAGTAGATTCTTTGCGGAGATAGGAAAATTGCCGGTCTCATTGATGCGCTGGTTGTCTCTCTGCTTGCTTGTCATGAACGAAAAATGAGCTCCATCAATGCCCTGATACGCAAAAACGCTTGTTTTTTTGTTGAAGCCGATGGATGGTGAATAGGGCGCAGGATCTGGGGAATCTGCGTTCAAGCAATTGAGCAGAACTAAAGGAAGACCATTTTTAACTTGAACTGCTGCAACTTGCTGGCCACAAAGACAAGTAAAATTATCTTGCAGCAAAAATTTGTTTTCAGCAGTGACGTTAGGGGTATCATAAATAACTTCGTACTCACCCTCCGTGCCGTTAAAGACAGCTCTGTATGGATGAAAATTAACATACTCATAAGGCTCTGACGGAATGTATGTGTTATTTTGGAAAGCTCTAATAGACTCGTTTTCATCTATAACAGCTAAGGGAGCGCTTACGTTAAAAGTGGGAGTAATTGGTGACGATGTCACTATAAAATCCATGTCAAGATCAGAATTTGGGTACTCTATCCAGCTGCTTTTTCTTTCTGCCAATTGAAATACCAGCAGATCTGACACCAAAATCACCAGCCAGAGCAAAAGAGAACAAAAAATTGTCAACCAACTAAGTCCAGATACTCTAGTATGAAATTTGGGAATGTTTCTAGAGTGCTGCCAAGATCTAGAATCTAGCAGTGTCGACAGGCAAGCAGACACGGAGGAAAAAAATGTCAGCTGTATTGCCTTTCTCGGTGAATATATTGAAATGACGGTTGCAAGCTGGGGAATTACCATTGCGGTGGCTACCTTGGAAGCGAATGCGAGGGCTTGTGCGACAGTGGACGAAACAAACATGGTACAGCCACAAGAAAAGCATCAATAACAGGAAATTAATCACAAAGAGAGCTGTACATATTTAGCAAAGGAAGGGAAAAAATAAGGGAAGAAATGGCCAAATTTATGAAATTTTAAGATGCCGAGCCAATATCGTACTGTATATAGCTGGGGATAAAACGGGATATCAATATTAGGATTACCAGAAATTTGAGAAGACTGAGCAATCCAAGACTGCTAAATAAAATTCAGCAAACTATTTATTATAATCTCTTTTCCCTGCTGAAAATTTGTTCTCCAATTTCATCGCTCAAGCGGTCCAAATTTTCCACTATGCCTCAATTGTTCGTCACATCAGACACGGCCCAGGCTGTATCATTTGCTGCTAGAATTGTTGTTGGATGTACCATCCCTCAAGCGGCCTCCCTTATTTCCTTTATTTCCACGCCAAATGCACTTATCTTTTACTTTTTTGGCGACTTTGGCAATTTGTTTGCGCTTGCCAATGACATGCGATGGTGGCCCTCCGTGCGGAAGCACCGAGTAAAAAGCAATACAGTAAAATTCAGCTCTTGGGCAACTGTCTTAATTGCAATTGTTATATGTGCGGCGGTTCTAGTTACGGATTTGCTACTGTTTCAGCTGTCTGATCGTCGAGACGGGTTCAAACTGAAGAAGACGATGACGAATTTGACTATTACTGATGATTACACGTTTTTAGGTAACAGCAATTACTCATACCCTGGAGTTTTAATATCAAATCAGACGTCATTGGAAGTATTTGGAAACAAGGTCTATGCCTCGAATGATGGTGGTCAGTATATGAATTACAGCACCACACAGAGCTATTATTACGTGGTAGACGGACCTGCTGGTGATATTAATGTAACTGGCAAGTACATTGGTGATCCGCGCTGTACTGTTGCCCATACCGTTATTTCTTACAATGTACAGAACGGGTTTTCCCCAGTCCGTGTTCGCTGCTACTTTGATAACGTCTCCAGTAACACGTCAAACATTATAGAGGATACATATAGCACACTAGGTTCAAGCAGCAACAAAATTGCGTCGTACTATCAAACCAACGAGGGCGCAAACTATCTTTTTGTGGAATTAGTCCAAAGGGCGTATGATCATCTACAAGCTGATAATGGAAGTACAGGTGCCCAATTTCTTAAAATTAAGATTGACGGGTTTACTCAGCAGGGATATAAACTTGAAAATGCAATTATTAACGGCCTTCCTATCAACACGACCAACAACACACGGTCAATAGAAGAACTGATTCAGTTTGCAGGCAAGGACTCTCAAAGTAAAAACTACTTGACAGCCATATCCACTTTTCTTCATTCTAGAACAGAGCTGACTTACAAGTACGGAACGATTCCCATGTATACGAAGAAGTTTATTTTGTGGGGAACATACCTTGGGCCTAAGTTCTATGATGGTGCAGGGCAGGGCAACTATTTTTCGTACAGCTATGATACCCGACAGTATCTGATTCGGGATAGGAAAATTCGAAAAGCGGCATATGGGCTAAATATTACCTCAATGTCGTTTGCTCCTTTATCAGCACAAATCTCGACTGGCAGAAGTGACGACGAGATAGTTCTCGCTACTTTAGAAACACCCAAACCTCCCATTCAAGTCATTGCAACTGAAATGGTTGATATTTTCCCAGGCGTGGTCGTCATTAGCATTTGTGGTTTGTTTTTCGTTGTAGCAATTGCAGCACATCAATTAGTAGGCCGACGAAAACACAAGCATTTGTCATTCGATATCAGCCTGGAAGTTTTTCACAAAGCTTTGGAAAACCTTAGTGGGCTTACTGCTTGGTATTTGCCAGCCAAATTAGAAGGTACCAGTAATATTTCAATGACCCAGGGTCATTCACTTATGTCTAACTCATACTGCATTGGTTTGGTTCCAAGCGGAGTCACCACAGATTCTAGAATTCATAGTTCTACAGCTAGCGGTGATTTCAAACTACGTGTATACAATCGTGAAAGGTATGTCTAATACGATTTATTTTAATATTTAACTTTAACTTTTTTCTTTCATGAAGATCATTTTCCAGTGATTCTCAGCTTTTTCCTCTTAATGAGAGTTATCAATCATATCAACATTTGAACCCACCGCATCCGCAATCCTTGCATCCTCAATGGACACCACAGTTCACAGTATCTCCATATCCCAATAGGTATTATCCTTAAGAAGCAAAATCATTTAAAGCAAAATGCTGGACTTTGGTATCAGTTTTATATTTTTGAAGTTGGTGATTAGTTCGCGATAATCTTCCATTTCATGAATTATTGGTTAACTCAAGCTTCAATGGTACAAATATATCCATAGTCACACAAGTACTTGAAATCTCAAACAGACCTATTTGGCTTATTTATTTTTTCGATATCTATGCCTCTTTTTATGACAAGTCAGCGCATCAAGTATTTCCTTTCTCAAGTGGAAACAGAGGTCTGTTAGACGTTATTAGCATGGAACACTATATTTTGCTGCTCTGCGCGGCTGATTTTGAACTAAGTCACATGATAGTTGTATTAGGTCACATTTTTAGTAGGACTAATTCTAGTACTAAATTCGCAACTGGTTTTATGACAAAACACAACAAAACACTTGTCCATGTCCAAGTTTTCATTTTTCTCCCCCAGAATCCTTTCTAGTCACAATCCGCCGAATATATCTCGCAAAAATTGACCACCATTCCTACGCTCACACCAATTGGACTGACAACTATCCACTTTATTTGTAGTTAAATAACGTTACTTGATATGTCATCGTTTGCGCAGCTGCGGATCCAAGCCCGTAGCTTGGAAACAGAAGCGGAAGGCCTTTTATCAACATACTCGTCATTTACTCAGAGCATAAGCGGAAGCCCAATGGAAGACGAGAATCGAACTCTTAAAAGCATTGAGGACAATCTGTCCAAGGTAAGTAAGCTTTTACGTATTGCGCTTCTCTTTCTGACGACCGTCTAGCGAGACGAGGTTATTTCTGCATTGAACCGAACTCTGGAGAGCGAAGCTACTCCTACGGCCGCAAAACTACACCAAGCCCAGCGACATCGTGAGAATTTGGCTGAACAAAAATCGGAGTTTCAACGGATTCGAACTGCCATTTTGCAAGAACGCAATCATTTAAATCTGTTATCTTCGGTGCGATCTGACATTGAATCGCACCGTGCGAGTACTTCTACGCCCAACGGCAGTGGGACCAGCGGATCAAGAATGTCTGAAGCTGACTACATGCTTAATGAGCGGTCTCGAATTGACAATTCAAACAGTATGGCTGATTCGTTATTGGCACAGGCATATGAGACTCGTGACGAGTTTATTCGACAGCGGGCATCATTAGCAGGGATCCAACGGAGAATGCTTAATACACTGTCGCAGGTCCCAGGGATTAACACAATCATTGCAAAGGTCAATACAAGGAAAAAGAGAGATAGTTTGATCCTGGCAGCCTTGATTACGACGTGTGTTTTATTGCTCTTGTTATTTCGTTAAACCTCAAACGCAACCAGCAAAGGAGAGTTATCATAATAAGCTAATGTAAAAATTGAATTTAATTGTAATGATGTTTGATCCATGTTCTAAAAGGACTTCTTCTGGAACTTCAATGAATTCCCGACATCTTAATTCTGGCTAATTTGAATACGCGAACAATTGGCAAGTTTGAATTAAGACGTCTCCATGCTCGCTCACTGTCCCACCATTTTAAGACTTACAGAAAACCATCAATTTTTTATTTCACATGGCTATACCTATGTCGGCAATTGCATATGATGCGGTTTACAACAAGATCCATTGAGCTTTTACTACAAATTTTGGCACCTTTTCCAGCCACCGTTCGGATTTAACCGTGAGAGTTTTCAAGAATTTGGCTGCCACTTTACTTATTTCAAAAAATAGGAAAAAAATATATAATAAAATAAAAATAAAATTTTTACATTTTTATTTCTCCCTTCATAAAGGTTCTAAAGATTTCTATAAATCGCATTAAATGTCTATAAATGGAATCAAATCCAATTCTTGTAAGGGTTGTCTCTAAAACAAACCCTCAATTTCCCCATCCTCGCCAACTTCAACATTCATGAATCCAGCATGTGTCGGTAAACCGGGGATAGTCATGATTTCCGCAGCAAGTGCATAGAGGTATCCAGCACCCACAGATGCTCTCAAATCACGAATGGGCATCGTGAAGCCTGTCGGAACACCCTTCAGTAATGGATCGTGTGAGAGGGAATACTGCGTCTTTGCAATGCATATAGGAAGGTTTCCAAATCCCTGCTTGGTATAGGTATCAATCTTCTTGCGCGCTGCTTCACTAAGTTCAATGCCATCGGCGCCATACATTTCGCGGGCAATAATGTTTAGTTTCTCTTCAGCGCTAGTAGACTCTGTGTCGTATAAAAGTTTGAATTCCCCTCTGGGAGCATCAGTGGCTCGGATAACAGAGTTGGCAAGGTCAATAGCACCTAGTCCACCTTCTTCCCAGTGGTTGGTCGAAACCGCGTCAAAGGCACCTGCACTCAATGCGACATCCCGGATAGCTTCTAATTCGGCGTCCGTATCAGTCACGAATCTGTTAATTGCAACCACAACGGGACTTCCATATGTTCTGGCATTCTCGATCTGCTTTTTCAGGTTCGCAGCTCCCTTTCGCACAAGCTCAACGTCTTCATTGAGATAGGTGTCAGATAGAGGAGCACCGGGTTTAACATCAGGTCCACCACCGTGGAGTTTTAGTGCACGCACAGTTGCAACAATTACAACTGCATCGGGGACAAGGCCACTTGTGCGACACTTAATGTTGAAAAATCGCTCTCCACCCATTGTAAAGTCAAAACCAGCTTCGGTGACAACATACCCGGCTTTTTCTGTGTGACTCTCGCCTTCTTCTGTACCAGCCAGTTTTAAAGCAATCTTGTCAGCCAGAACAGAACTAGCTCCAATGCTAATATTAGCAAATGGCCCTGCGTGTACAAAAACAGGCGTACCTTCAAGAGTTTGCATAATATTCGGCTTAATAGCGTCCTTCAGCAGTGCAGTCAACGCACCGCCAGCGCCAATGTCGTCGCAAGTAATTGGCTCACCTTGCTTACTGCTAGCGACAACCATACGTCCAAGACGCTTCCGCATGTCTTTCAAATCGGTAGAAAGGGCAAGGATAGCCATACACTCGCTGGCAACTGAAATATCAAATCCTGTCTGTCGCGTTTGGCCCTTTTCAGAAACGCCTTCTCCAACAGTGATGGTCCTTAGCATTCTATCATTACAATCAACAACGCGCCTCCAAGTGATGGTCTCCGGATCAATGTCCAGACGAGCAAACCGAGAAATCTCTTCAGGGGTAAGCAAATTGGGATCGGTCTTGTTAATTCCAAGCTTCTCTAGCCTGGTTTTCATACTGGGAGTGAATTTTCTCTCGCCCTTCTTAGTAGGTACGAGACGCTTGTATAAAGCGGAGTTCTTTTGAGAGTTCTCGTGAAACATTCTAGTGTCAATTGCGGCAGCTAGCAGGTTGTTTGCAGCAGAAATAGCATGGATATCTCCGGTCAAATGCATATTGAATTCGTCCTATAATGTTTTGTTATTATTTGATATATAGAAAATACAGTCTGTAAGTCGCAATACCAACTCAATCATTAAGAAATAAATCCATTCTTAGCCCCATTTATTGAAGTTAAAATTATTTATCATGCAACCAGCTCTTTCCATTTTTTTTCCCACTTACAACTGATTCTTTGACAATTATGTCTTTTATATTCCATATAAATTTAACTGAGGTTTCTGAAATCTGTACTTGACAGCTTTTAAAACAAGCCACTGGGTAAAAGTACCGAAAGACGCTGCCTTTCTATCTCTCTGTATCTTCTTCACATTCATCGCTTAAATCCCTGAAAGCCTCTCTGTTTTGCTAATCATATCTATCGGCCCTGAGCCTGGCTAGAAAATAAATAATTTTCATATCCCTTCTATTTCACATTGAATTGAGTAAAGTTTTGGAGTATCTTTTCAATTGCTTTTAAAGCAAAACCATCAGGTAGAAGTAAATGCGACAGAGCGATTATGCAAATTTGATATTTAGTCAAAAGACAGCTTCAAATGCAGAATTACCTTAAGCGTAAAAAATACATATTAGTGAGCCAAAATATTCAAAGTGAGATAGTTGGAAGGATGAAGTTGTAGAGGGGTTTTTTCCCTTTTTCATACAGAGGAGAGTTCTTAAAGCACTTGAACCTTGGCACTTGCCAATCGTCGTTCGTCATGACTAGAACGCTTATAGTCAGGCCATGCTCGAAAACAATAAGGTGCTCGCAATATGTTACTAAAAAAATCATATGGGATGAAGCATTGACAATACAACTTAACACAATTTTTGCATCAAGTGTTAATTGAGGAAATCAATGTTATATGCATTGTTCTATCCGTGGAAATCAGCTAGTTGAGGGCAATTTGCTTTTGTATTCTTATGTTTGGCTTATATATTTACATTTAACATCATTACTGACTTGCTAATGCAAAGGTATATTTCGGACTCAAATTGAAATTGAGTAGCTCTCACTGGTTTTC
>JAKVQY010000645.1:0-10679 GCA_030463045.1 Geotrichum macrosporum | reverse complement strand
TGCGTCAGTAGCAGAGCGAATAGCTCTCTTAGATTTTGCGTCGATCTTCTTTACTTCTCTTGACATATCCAGTCTTGTCTTGCTTTGCGCTAGGGCTATCCCCTGAATGGCTTCCCTCGTGCTCTTCTGTTGGTATTGGATTCCGCCAAATCCGTTAATAAGTTCATCCATGCGCTCTAACTCCTCTTTCAGCTTCATGTTCTCATTCGCAAGCTTTCTGATCATGGCGTCCGAACTTTTCTGCTTTTTGTTCACCTCTTTCATCTCTTCCTTCATCCCTTTCATGACTTCCGTCATCTTTGCAACCTGTTTAGCGAGTTCATCCTCACCTAGTGTTCTGTATTTTGCAGGGCTTGCGCTTCTCTCAAGTGAACCCCCTCTTCTCTTAGGAGAAAATATTCTTTCTCTGCTAGTACTTGTCCTGTTAACTTGGAAGGAGAGTCTTGGTGCAGTAATCAACTTGTTGAAAATAGGTGGCGCTGTGACGTGTCCATCACTTTTTCCACTCTCCACACCACCAGTCGTCTCGGTTCCGGTGATACTAATATCATTTTGATCGGGCGGATCAGGCGCTTCAGGTATAGGGTTGATTCCGTCTGTCTCAGCGTCGCCATCAGCGCCAGATTCAATTTTTTCAATTTCGCTCATTTTTCAAGAGGTTTTTTCTTCTTTCTTTCAAATAACCTCAATTTGAGCCCGAAATATACCTCTGCACAACACTCAACTAGCTGATTTCCACAGATAGAAGCCACCTGAAGTAAAAACTCTTTTGCAAGATAAAAACCAAGTCAGGCACACTCACTCAAATTACGGCAATACCAAGGCGTTTGCAAGATATAATCTAATTCTACTCCTGTTAAAATTTATTCTATTAAAGATTTTGAAAATTTCCGATGTAGTGTAATGGTTAGCACGGTCCGCTCTCACCGGGCAAATCGGGGTTCAATTCCCCGCATCGGAGGCTTTTTACGTCACTTGACGTTAAGATTATATGGTGCCACATAAGTAGGCATTTGCATAATGTCGGAGCTCATAAAGTGGAGAATATTCAATTTTTCGAGCATTTCAGTCAACTTTGTGGTTTCATGTACAATTGCTGTCAAGTTTTCAGTCTGATAGAATTATGTCAGAACGAGCATTGGATCAAGCAAATATTTATGGAAAGTACAATGGTGTGTACGTAATGATTCACTATTTTAGTTTTATTATTTTAGTTCAACTGCCATGGGTCAGTTATTGTAGCCGATATGCGTTGATTTTAAACTTGTTGATCTTTTCTAAGTAATGGAGCACGTATTAAAATTTATTGCATAATTTTCGACTGAAAAAAAAAAAAAGTTCAGAACTGTGCACCATGATGTTACAATACCACAAACCAGAAGTTATTGACCTCTCATACATTTGTACACAATTAGATAGAAGGATGACACTAGCCTGTGCTTATAAGAGAAAACTCATAAGACTGTTTTTTTATCATCTTACGGGCAGCAGTATTTGCTATGCATAGGGGTGTGAATTCTCATATATCTCTTAAGAAACACGATTTGTCGTGGTTGTTTTTCATTTGCTTATTCTTTCGTAGGCCTAATTAGTAATTGGAGAAGCAAAGATCCCGGTCATCTGTGTCCTTTATGATTTCGCCGCCGCCTTGTGTAGCCCTTTCTTCTTAAAAAAGAGCATAGTCGTCATGTACTGTAGTACCAAGCACTGGCAATATGGCTAGCCTACACGAGACTATCTTCAAGAGTTGTATTGATATTCAAGTGCGGCTTTGAACTGTCCCAACTCCTGGATACCATATCTAAACTTTCACGTTTTCTACTTTCTCCCAAAGAAGAGGAAGAAAAATGGCAACTAGGTAAAACAATTTAAAAGGTACGAGGTGTTTGGTTTCACGTAATTTTTGTCGATAGCATGAGCTTTAAATATATTGATTGACGGGGCTATTTACGATTCTTGCATTTTTGGCGTACAAATTACTAGTACCAATAGAAAAGCTATCATTAAGCGCTCAGTCGGAATACCTTGACCTATGAGAAGTACCGAGCAAATATGCAGCATTGCGAGGGGTCTATAAGTACGCTTACAAGTCAGAGTTCAAGACGGAGGGCGAATGGAAGAGAATTTCTTAAATCCTCTCATATTGATGCACAGAAATCACTTGATCGGAATTATGTACTTTGCGCTGTGTACAAGAAGTAGGAAACGACAAAAAAAAAAAAAAGACTGGGCCCATCGGCGAGAACAGTCGAAACTAGACTAGTCTACCGAGAATAATACAGCGATAGACTAATACAGGACTCAAGCTACTGAGCTGTCCACCGAGTCCACTATATCGGTCAATCAATCATCCAGGGTCATTGTCAGTCAAATGGTTTGAAACCGTTCGCATTTTGCGGTACAATCCTCAAGAACATCTATAAGAGCAAAGTTGAAGATCCGGTCCCATTGTACTAGGGTCCCCATGACATGTAATACTACTAGTTTCCTAGTCTTTTGAGCCCATTGAGAATATTTATCTTCAAAGTTTTGAAAACTGAACTTTGACAACACCGTTTTAGTTTGTACTGTCAGCTCTACTTCTAATAGGCTAGTTTGTTCCTGGCGTCCTCTTTTCCAAAAACAGATTGAACTCTGTAGGTTGCAGGCAGCGTCTCTTGGCTTCCCGTTAATATATTGATAATGTTAATGTCTGACTTGAATTAACAGATATTGCAGATTACTTATGCCACTAAAATACTATTTGCTGAGTAAATTGGCGTACAATGCGGGCGTGTTCTGTCACCAGAGATTAGCCTAGCTGTAAACTTTTATCTTTCTGCAATCAATAATGTGAAATTGACTAGTTTCATCTCTTTGGATAAGTTCCAATTGAGTACTTTTTTTGGCAGGCTACTAACAAGTTGGAATCGTTGATTTCACTATCAAATTTTAGTAACCAAGGTGTCCTCAAAATTATGAAATTTGGTTGAATTCAGCTGCAACCATTTTCACTTGAAATACATCATTGCCCACATCAGCTACCTGAGCAAGCAAGGGCATTTGGAGACACGCGAAACATCGTAGCAGCAGGTCTGTGATTTCCTGTTGTGTCGTCATGTTTTTCTCTTCCGTTTCCTACTCGGGAAGCAGCAAGCAGAGTCTGCAGCAGTATAGAGTACGCAGCAACTCTTGTACCCGAATGGGAACCGAATATAACTTAATTGTCTGTTTCACTACTGCGCTCTATGAGGTTTTTTTGCGAGAAAGCCGGAGTAATAAATTATGAAATGGCACGGCTAGTAGTACATTACTACGACACTAAATAATATTTTAATGACGCCCAGCGACTCATGTTCCCATGAGTCGTGCTGGAGGAGGAACAGCTGAGATTTTATTAGTTTAAACTGGATTTGGTTTAACATAATGTTAATGATGGTGTTGCTCCAACTTAGTTCGCTGCCAATGACCCCATCAATATTATTATATATAAAAGTTCAAA
This sequence comes from Geotrichum macrosporum, assembly GCA_030463045.1. Classification (NCBI taxonomy): domain Eukaryota; kingdom Fungi; phylum Ascomycota; class Dipodascomycetes; order Dipodascales; family Dipodascaceae; genus Geotrichum; species Geotrichum macrosporum. The sequence continues at coordinate 7,198 of JAKVQY010000645.1, read as the reverse complement.
TCCTCTTTCTTTCTATACCTTTACCTTCTTCTCAACTTTGCCTTCGCTATCTAATAGTGATAAATCAAACAAACTCCTATTGGTGTGCAACTGTTAATCTCATTTTTCCTTTCGTCAACCTCTTGAAAACTAGCCCATACAAACAGACAAAGAATGGCAAGCACTACGCCCCACAAATTACCACTTCTACTTCACAAACTTTCTCTGCCCCCAATACCAGATACCCCAAGACGGAGCCCGTACTCTCTGAATGAAGAAGACAGCGTCTTCAAGCGTTACGAGTTTGAATTCGCACATTCAGATCAGTTCTTGGAACACTCCGATGACTTTGAATTAGAAGAAAGGTTTTATATGGACTTGCTTAGCATCTCCTCCGAGCCGGTCAATCCGCCAACAGACAGCAAACCCGAAGGGAAGAAGTTGAGCAGTTCAAGTGATAGCAGGACACAAAGTATTGGGATTCTTGCGAAAGACCACAGTTATCAGTCTCCACTTAGTCAAAGCTACACTTCGACTATCCCTGAACTGGTTTCAGGCAGCTACCAATCCACGCTATCATCTAGCTTTCATGACGACATATCAGATAGCGAAGATTGTTTAGACTATCAACATAATGAGTGCAACCCAACAACTTCTATTGGTACACGGCTAAACTATTATGATGATGGTGACGAATACAATGCAGACGAACTTGGTCAAATGATTTTAGAAGATAAAAATTCGAAATATTTAATGGGGTGGAAGAATATCGATCCTCTGTTAAGCCAAAAAAGCATTAGCGCGTCAGATCAAAGTACAGATGTTATTAATGGGTGCACTTGGTTATGATAATGGGTTTGAGTGAAGTACACTCTAGTTCCAGCTTGCTTTTTTTTTTCTTATTTTTTTTTTTCTTGGTTGTGCTACACTGTTAATATTTTTTTGATATTTATTTTTTTTCTTTCCGGAAATTTGATGAGTGATGTTTTACTTTGTTTGTTTGTTTCAACAGCATGGGTCGATAACTGCCGTAGTGCTTTGCAGTGCTAAAGCTACATCACCCCAGGCGCAGAGACGGACTGGAGAGGGGAGAAGGGGGAGGAGGGGTTTTCTGGAAATTTGATTTGTAGACTAGCAGACCCAAAAGGTTTTCCCAAGTCATTCTGGCGTCCACTAAAACGAAAGACTGCTAGCAACTATATGACCTTCCTTCGTTAGCGATAGATTGCTAGTTAGACAGAGTGTTGATAACTTCGTAAGAAAATGGAACGACTGTATACTTGGAACCAACCCGGCGAGAATTATTGCGCAATATCCAAGACTAATGGCTTCCATAAAATGAATATAGAGCAGGGGAGGGGGTTCCTTTTTTGTTTATTTATTTTTATTTCATCTATTATTATTATCATTATTATTGTGACCTTCAGATTATATTTGCTATATATTAACTTTAATAAAGTATCATTATTATAATTATTATTATTATTGTTTTGTTTAGACTGTTCCTGCAACTAGCGACAAGCCCGCGTCGAAATGTGCAGTAGTAGATGTCTTTAGTCCAGCTCGTTCAGGTCTCAAGTCCACACGAGTCTAGACCTGGGTATCTCTTATAGAATAAATGTTTTACCTTTCTTTCGTATGTTTCAGTTACCGTGAGAGGATGAAGACAATATACTCCTGGGCATGAAACGAGACTTGTTTTTTTGGAGAAATGTTGAAAATGTGACCTACCTGCACCCGAAAACTTCTATCTTTGTATATGGGAATTTCTCCAAGTTTTGTGGCATGAACCAAGTTGTGCATTGAAGTTTTCGTTGCGCAGGAGAGACATGAATTAACGACATTTTGAAAATAGACTGCTAGTGTCATGGTTCAACTGATGCTACTGTGGAGTTAGTAGTGCTTGATTTAATCATAAATTAGAACTCGTATACGATAACCAGGTGAAGTTAACCGTCTTACAATCATCATCTCAGATATAAAAAATTTCAACTTTGTAAAACTTGACAGCTATTTGAAACAAATGTAAAAGACGACCCTTTGAAATTTGTGCATGTCATGCGAGTGAAAAGAAAAATATTCACATAATATAATATGGCACAGGAACAAAAGGTGGGAATTGAGAAAAAATTGAGAAAAGAATCAAGACTAGCTAAAAAGGGTACATTGATTATAATGTATATAATTGAGCTGCACTTGTAAAAAATTCTGTCAGCTCATCTTGAGAATAATTCCTGTGTTGCTTCGCAAGTTGTATTCTATTGAAGTTTGAATAAATACAAACAATCTATTTCTTAAGCTCGATTGGATCTAGTTACTAAACGCTTAGGAGGCACTGTTAGGCTGGCCGTCCTTTATGGTCATTGTTCTAGAATTTTGAGAGCTCAATAGCTGATGCATGGCTATTTCAATACAATAGCTTGTTCTAGTGCCCTGAGGGTTGTTCATTGATGAGATTCTCTATAATCGTGTCTAAAGGGAGTTTGAAAGCAAGAGTGGATCTAAGCATAATAGAACAAGAGGCAATTCATATCTTTTCAAAATTATTTTTATTTCTATTGAAAATTTTTATCAACGATTGTACCTCAAATTATAAACTACTGTGACTTTCTAGGACATCAAAAGTAATAAAAAAGCACAAATTTATAATGTTCAAGATATTTGTTGAAAGTAATATTTTGAAATTGTTCTTTTGGATTTATGAATTAATGGGCAAACGAGAATAATTCTGAAATTTAAAGTTTCGTAGACCATTTTGCATCTTCAATGTGTGATGCCAATCTACGAGGTGACACCAAAAAGAATATAAACTGAAGGAAACCGCCTTGACAACCATAAATCCTGGTAGAAATTTGTTTAATTAATAAAGAGAATGCAAAATTAAAAACAAATTAAAAATGTAAATCATTTACATTTTTAATTCTATAAAAGTCGGGGCGAAACAAAAGGTTTGTGAATAAATAATAATGCAATTCCCGAAGGTTGAATCACTTATGCAAATAAAAATGAATTGCGACCCATAAACTTTGGTATGTCAAGCTTGAACACACAGTTGTACCTCACATATGGCGGTAATGATGGAGACAAAGTCTTTAATCCTTCTCCTTTTGAAGCAGTCTGTTGAGTTGTCGTTGCTGTCTCCTCAATGGGTACAAGACACTTTTGAATACCGGAGAGATCACCATTTACAGGGGCAAATGTTGTGCGAATGGCTGTGTAAAGATGAAGTCTTTGTTTGATGCATTCAAGAGGTAGCATGCTAAACCCGCCAAACTCGTCGTACTCCTCGGCGCTAATTAGCTCTTGGTAGTGTGATAGATCTAGATCTGTTTGTTCAATGGTAATATCGGTGAGCAAATTTGAATGACGTGGTTTAGACGGCTGCACAAGCAGATGAAGGATATCAAACCCGTGAATACTTCTGGCTGGTACGTGAATATAGAGGGTTTTAAGTTTGTGACATCTCGACAAGATCGGTAACATGCGTGATTCAATAAAGTCCGGAGTTAAAAGTGTGCTATAATTGTGGGTTGCATCTGATTTTATACCCGACACTGCCAATTCTTCGAGAGTTTCCCCGCAAGTCTGAACAAGTGCATGAGCTCCTTGGGGGTAAATGACAGGTACTGTGACCCGTTTCAAATAAGGGTTAGCAGTAAACAATGCAGTGTCGAGACTAACAGGCATGTAATCTCCTTCAATCCTAAGATCACGAAGAGTTCCATCTTGACGTGACGGTGGAAAAAATCTATGCGGAGGTACAGGGCATGAATAGAGATCTGAATCCCAGAGAGAAACGGTGAGAGAAGTAAGCTGGGTCATTATGGAAGAATAGAGAATTGACATCCAGAGGTTATTGAAGTGCAAAATATACCGGAAATTTTGAGGGATATCGATTAGGGATGTATCGTAATTCGATTCCAGTTCGAGATGAGTTAGAGATGGTGGAAGGGCATCTGGGCTAAAAGCCTCGACTAGAGCATTTGACCGAATGACGAGCGTTTTTAGATTCTGCATGTTGTAGAATGCCGTTTTGAATAGGGCTCTGCCAACTTGAAATAGTACTTCTTCATTATCCTTTTCTATATTGTCATCTTCTTCAGTCCGCTGGCTGCGACTGAATAGAGTAGCAGTATAGGAGCTTTCGTCGTATTCCTGTGACGTTACCGCCAGATACTCAAGGTTTGGCAGAGAACAAAGCGTGAAATGCAATGACTGGTGGTCGGCAGCAGTCTGTGGTACTTCTACATGCAGATAGCAGAGCGCGCATCGTGCAATGACACTTTTGTTTAGGATTGCTTGAGTAGAATAAAGCGGAGCATTGTCCCATTCTAGCCGTACTGGGGCTGACTGTGATTTGTCAAGGAAACCACTAAGAAGTGTTGCGATGGAGCTCCACGGATTCAGCTGAGTGCATTCCGCACTCGAAGCAGTGTTAATTCCCTTAGTGGTGTTCACTGATGTAGATGTTAACGGAAGTACTGATCCTGGATGGCAACCCATAAAGCCGGTTGCGGCGGCAGGTTGGCCCATATGAGTGATGCGAAGAGAGTTTAAATTGGGTGCTATGTCTTTTAAGAGCTCGGAACGGCCTAGAACTTGAAAAATTGTCGACATCCGCTGCAGAGGAAAGGAATTTACAATGAGGCCAAAGTCAGTGGGAGCTGATATGGTCAAGGACTTGATGGACTCTTTGGCGAAAAGAGAAACTTTGTCCTGCATCAGGGCAGAAGTGAGCAAATCTTGAGTGTGGAGGTGCATGCCCTTCCGTGAGTATGATGAGCATGGATTTATGTCCCAAGTGTTCCCAGAAATTTCTGATGGGTTATCGCCGCATAGTTGAGAATGCGTGAGTCCGACATTAGCCCAAAGCAAAGGAATGGTGATCCCGCGAAGTAGAGAGTTTGTCTGGGCCAGGTGAGCAAGGTCTACGGGAGATAGAAAATTGGCAATCAACAGCAGCACCTCCGGGGGGAAAAGAGAAGAGGGAAAGGATAAAATTTTTGCTGGGGGGGAAAAAAAGGAAAAAAAAAAAAAGAAAAAGGGGAAAGGAAAGGAGGGGGTCAAAAACAGGGGCGGGTAGGGAGGTAATTAATAAAATGGAAAAAACAAAAGGAAAAAGAAAAAAAAAAAAAAAAAAAAAAAAAAGAAAATAAAGAAAAAATATTTTAATCAGAATGCAAAGGAAGTATCGCGAAGGTGGAAGGAGTACTTGTGATAACAAAGTTCTCGGAATAAGCGTTTTGTAAGTAGTTATTTTGGGATTTCCATTAAAACATGAGTTGAAGGAATGAAAAGTTGCTGATAATAGAAATTCATACCTTCAGTCGATAATGAGAGTAGAATATTTGCCTTGATATTGGAACTGAATTGTTTTTATAAAGGAGAACCTTAGATCTTGAGGCTTTTGAGGTGTATCCTAATATCTTTTACCTTAAATCTGGTATAATCAAATGGACTTGAGTGTAAATTATTGAATGTCCTCTTCTGCACCACTTGATATCCTGGTCCACCACCACTATGGTTTATTTGCGAGAGCAAACATTTGAAACGTTTTTATGCGTAAAAGAAGAAGTTCAACCAAAGCAATAATAAGTCTATTTGTGTCCTCATTTTCCGCCTCCACTTTTGAAATTAAAAAAAAAGAAAAAACATACAGAGACGAGCGCTGAATTTAGCCAGTTTCTGATGCAGATTTGTGCAATGTCACGCACTCTGATGGACAAGCATGTCAACCTTCTTGAACAAGGGGGAAAGAAAATTTGCCTTTGCGGACATCTCTGGTCCACCGATTTTGTGAGAGTCTAAAGTCGACTCTACACAAGTTTGCAGAGCTAGACTAGTGGAGAAGCTGATTCAGTACTGATGAAGATGATGAGGAGTTGGTGTCACTGAATATTTGCATGAAATGAGTTTTTATTCGCTTCACGTTGCAAATAATTCAAGATGTTTTGTCAAAACCAGGAAAGAAAATATTTTTTAACGCTTCAACTCAAAATTTTGAAGGGAAAAACCTAGTGAAACTTAGATCTGAAATCTCTAATTTTCGTTTGCTGTCTCGGGTTGTAGATGATTTCTTTGCAGCTAGGGAGATGCGCCTGTACGAGAACATCTCAGACGTATCAACGTCTGTGGAACTTTGCTCTTAAATTTCAGGCTCCGGCATGAGTTAACCTTTTTCTATATGCTTATTTTTTTGAGTTGAGCATGCGAAATAACAGGTAAAATTTCATTTTCACTGATTTTGTCATTTGCTCTCGAGTTGGAAGCTTTCAACTCTGTATCCAAGCAGAAAGCTATTCACCAATGTGAATGCGCCTTCTGTGCCATTTTATCCTTACAATGTGGTATATCATATTTTCACATATTGCATCAAATGTAGAAACGAGACTGGCTTAGGCTAGACTGGGTGTATCAAATGTTGAAATGTGATATCGTTTGGTGCACATTACGGGAGAAAAAGCTGCGTGGCCCATGATACTTCTGTTGTTTTAATTGTTTTGATTGTATTTTTTCATGTAAAAAATGTTCTCTTGAGTGTCTTCAACTTGTGCGCACGGAACATGCACAGAAGTAGAGGCAACAAAGGACACAAGGCGGTTAAGGTTTAAGATTTAAGGTCTAAGTCCCTCTAAATCTTCTTTTTTATTTATTATAGATTTAGGTTAGGGTTATCACAATTATAGATCGTGGTTGGGAATGGAGTGGGGAAAAAAAAAATGTTTCCGTTCGGGTTCGAATCGAGAATTGAAAAAAATGAATGAGTCAGTAGCCGACATGATGAAGCGAAAAGTAATTGAAATCCAGAAAAATAGCAAAACGTAAGCCCTGGTAAAGGCCAAAGCCCTGGAACTTTAGATATCTGAGTGCGGTACCACATTGATTCTTTGGCAGGAATGGCAGACTTGCTGGAAACCCCCATAATTTGGCACAACAAGATTTGACGAGCTGGTGGTTTATGTATAGGGGATGGTCTTAAGATGATTCTGGAGCATGGAATATTCAAAAACAATTTTATTTTAATTTTCCTAACTTTTTAGTTGTTTTTTTTCTTGTAAATCAGTTATTTAGATTATCGAGATATTCAAGTGGATAACTCCAATCTTGGCCAGCCTCCCAAAATGGATGATCTAGATATACTAAAAGAGTAGTGTGTCAAATCATTAAGGCATGCGTGGTGGTTGTATTAAAAACTGGATCTAGGTGAACGAAATCCCTA
>JAKVQY010000644.1:0-10684 GCA_030463045.1 Geotrichum macrosporum | reverse complement strand
AGTCAAAATGGCCAAAATTGAAGCGAGAAGTGCTATCAGTCAAGCTGCAGAATCTCAAAAAAACGACTAAAGTATCTTTCTCAAAGATCTTTTTAAAGAAGATCCGTGAAGTTCAGATAGAGGCAAAAGAAAGGGAGGAGGGCAATTTTCAAATTACACATCAGAGTTTTCGACACAACCAAGACATACGACCTCGCCATGGTGGAAAAGAAAATTGATGAAAAGTATGGGAAAATTACGGTAAAATACTCAAATCAATCTAAATCTGGCTATATAAAACAATTGTAAACAAGAAGGAAGCAAGTGAAAACCTGAAGAATGGCTAACAGAAATAGATCCCAAATTCACGGTGCTGAATACCACCCCATAACACAAAGCGCTGATATACAAAGTATTCATCTTAATGAGCATTGAAGAGATCAAGACGAAAACTGAAGAATCCAATGACGTCTGATTAAAGAGAGACCCCAAAATATTGAGACAGGACAAAGACGGATTAACAATGCTACTGTGCCTCCACGATGTCAACGACTATTTAAATACCAAGGATCAGGTGTTATCATGCAATATCAAAGGTTCAGCATGAAAATATATTACCAAAAAGCCATAGAGGCTAGCTCTGAAAGCCCAGATATACTAACTCAACTACTGAGACAACTTAAACAAACAAGAATACCAAAAATAACCATATCGAGATTGAAAGTATGGCTCAAACCCCTAATACCATGATTATAACAAATGATTATTAAGGTAATACAACTCAATTACCAAAAAAAGAATAACAGCACAAGACCAATTTTAAACAGGAAAGAACCCGACATACTTTTGCTACAAGAGCTATACCATTATCGGTAAAACACAGCTTTTAATATCAGATTCCAGTTAGATATCGATTTACGACAAAAGCTGCAAAGATCGGTTAAGGGCAGTCACTCATCAAAATAAATACAAAAATACGAGGCGTCGTTACAAAAATCATCAAGCACACTATCCAAGTTATCTTGGCTAATAATTTTCAGTAGCGCCTGATGATATTCCTGGGTTTTTTGTAATTTCTAAAGCAAATAATTTTATATAGAGTGTTTAAAAACTATATAAACAGCCAAAAAGAGTCACTATTTTATAATTCCTAAGATAAAAATTCATCTTTTATATTACTTTGCTCAAACGTTTCGAACTTCAGTTAAATATCAGTATTAAAAATGATTTTCTCAGCAGTCGTTAGATTTTTTGCCGCCCTCACCTGTGTGACTGCCGACGGTCCCTTTGGTATGTATATTTCCTCCCCAGATAGGAAAATCAATGAACAGATTTTGAAGTACAGAACTGGATATTTCGAGGATAAACATCTTGAATCTGTTACCTCTTGGGATGTCTTGAATACTACAAACCCTAAGGAGTTTAGCTTTGCAACCACTACCCACTCCCCATTTATATCTCGGTTTCACTGATGGATTAAATTTAAATTATTTTGCTGACTATACAGAGGCAGCCCCGTTTAAAGTAGTATATTACAAGGATGGTTACTTTCTTGAACTTCCCGAGGATGGCCCCACTACATCAGGTTTAACATTTCACGTTGCTTATCACACGCCGTCAAATTACACAATTCACATGCTAAAATCCAATATTCCCTTCAAAAAAACAGGAGACTTTTTAGGTAACCTCAGGATCAAGACTAGTAAAGATAAGTTTGCGGAAGAATTGAGGCATTTTGGAATATGTACTATTGCAGTAAGCGGATTTTTTTTTCTATATAACTTTTTAGTCAATACGTTAATGCCTGCTATTGCTGGCGATGCTGCCATGTTTGAAATTGAAATAATGACATTTGCTTAGACGTGCTAACTTTAGATCTTAATTTCATATAGTATATGCCATTATACTAAGCGCGTCTTTCACTACGGCTACAATTATGACTCATGCAGTTTGATTTATGGGAGGTGTTGAAATAAATACTCTTGTAATTTACACTTCGATTTTTGATATTTTAGATTTTCAATACATTTTTCCTTGCGTAAATATGCAGATATTTGTCTGAGCTTAACGGGCCAGCTAAAAAATGTTCATACATCAAACAAAGATATTTCATTCATAGCCGCATCATATTTAATCCACTCAGACCATATAGCAGTATGATGTACAATAATATTTTATTAGAAAAATGTTGAAAAGTTTTAGAATCAAAATGTGATGCTGTCGCTGGAGCTGGAACTATCATAGTGTGTGAAATGCAATGTCTTTTTGACACCTGATTAATGTTTTCAAGTGTACAAATTTTGCCAGCTCTCACAATTTGGGTTAAAAAAATTGCTTACCATTAAAAACTGATTTGATAGTTTCATTTAATTCTTCTAACGTTGTCGGTGGAGGAAATCCTATAAAATGAGATTGATATGGCTGTACTGCAAAAAATCAAATGTATTTTACATTTTATCAGTTTTAACTGATAATATATCTGTTTGTTCTTACTCTTAGTTATGTTAGCTCTATCATAGTTATATAGTCAATCATCTTCCCATATCCTACTCCGGGTCCCACCATACCAAGTATTACAGGTAAGATCCTGGGTATCGCCATGGTGCTTGTTACTTCGTCCCGGGTTATTTAGGTTGCTACTTCGTTGTGTGAGTCGAATTCTACCACAGAGTAAGACTTACTCTCCCAGACCCGGCTTTTGGCCCCCCGCAGGATCGATCAGGGTCCTGTTTTTTGCATTGTTGTCTTCATCCTATAGGCAGACCGTGGACCTCCCAGATTACGTGTGTTCTCGGATTAAAACACCTCTTTCTGACCTTTCTGAGGGAAACATGGTCAGTACTCGGGACTTGTAGATGATTGAGTCCCGAGTATAAATGGTTCCTTCTCCCGTGCTTACTAGTGCCAGCACAAGGCCGTCTCGCGCTGAGGCTACCGATTCCCTCCAAGTTTTCGTATTCGAGGTGAAACCTTGAGAAACCAGCGGTTGAGTACTTTAAGCAGCATACTCAAGCCTGTTTTCGTTTCTGATATGGCGAATATCAGACCAAGGAGGAGATCGAACCCGGCATCCAACGTGACAGACAGGTTACCGTCAACTTACTTTGGTTACGAAGCGCCTTCCATTAGGCCACATCCCTCATCCTCTCCTCACAACTGGGAGCAATTTTGCTACCGAAGAAAGTATGGGCTTGAGTTTCAGGGATCTCATTTCCGGGAATAATGAGAAGTTTATAAGAGAACCCTGGGGCAAGCAAATGGAATCAGAATGTCACATAGTGCAGATAGAGTACTCGTTCCTATTTCAGTTTTGAAATTCTTATGCAAACACAAAATTAGTGAGACAGAATGCCGTTCTAGGAAGAGCAAAACCACAGCTAATAAAGACACATTGGCCGTGGTTTGTTCAGTAATGAGTAGTTAATATATATTGACTGCTAGTGTACCATGGCACGGGAGAATTATGGATAACCTTCTTCTATCCTCTTGAGCTTTCTTTAATAGGCTCTCTTCAATACTTTATATTAGAAAACCAATTAGCTCAGAACACAATGAATGTATTACTTGTGTCAGTGCCCAGTCAATAATTAGAAGCAAAGTTCATCTGATTGTCTAAGATTTTTACGTACAGAAAAAATATCAGTAATGTCAAGCACAACATACATTTTTAAAGTCTCAACTTTAAGAAATAAACAAAATATAGATGAAATAATAATACTGATAAAATAAAATTAAAACAGTTAGAACACAGACTGGACTGTTTCCTTTTCCCTGCGTTGTAGCTCTTTACTACCGAGTCAAATAACCTCAATTTGAGCCCGAAATACACCTCTGCGCTGCGCTCAACTAGTTGATTTCCACAGATAGAAGCCACCTTGAGTAAAAACTCTTTTGCAAAATAAAAATCAAGTCAGGCACACTCACTCAAACATCTGGCAATAGTCATATAATTTAGCGTTCTCTACTTTGCAGGTGGGATGCGACAGCTTGCAATCCTTTTTTACTGTTCAGTAATTTTGACATTTCCAGTGTGGGAGAGACATTTCTGAGAACTTCTCGTTGATGTTCAAGTAATGGGCATTGCGCTAGGATGTGTCTTATGGTTTCCAGCTGGCCGCATTCACAGCTATAAGTGTCTCTGTCAATATTGAACTTTTGAAACGATTCCCCGATAGCGGCGGTACTGTCAAACTCTGATGATTTTAGAAATAGACCTTAGTAGTGAGAGGAATTATGCTCTTCAAATTTCGGGGTTCAGACATTACCTCACTTTGTATGTCTTTATATGCTACAAATCTCCCGTCTGTGCCTTGGAAGAACTAGTTTCCTTGTACTCAAGTTTGCGCCAAGCAATGACTATTGGCCGGACTTGCAAACCAAACCAATCCTCGCCCAAATGGTTGAAGAACAGTTTGTAGTATAAACATCAATACTGTATTAGATGCTAGACAGTGCGTGTAAATTTTTCTAGTTGCAGAATCCGACGGCATTCACATATTGGCGTGAGGGTACCTCCACCACGCGCACCATTTTAATTTCCTATTCCAACCATCCCAACTTGTTCCCTTTCTTCCTTCTACCACCACCAACACTCCTAAGAATTTCCTGCTGTTCTCTTTAGACATCGAGAACAATACCGAAGTCACAAGCACATCCAAAATTTGTTCATCAGTATATCTCTATAGTCTTCATCTCTGATATAATTGGCGCCATTTTCAGTAAATATGACGGACTTTATTCGGTAGGCAATGGTTTGAATTCGTGGCTTGAATTTCTTCTAACATTTACTAGAACACAAATTTTTGGTACATGTTTTGAAATCACCAGCAGGTATGAAATTTTCATGTTGAATCGTATGAAAGCAACTGGCTAATAAATTATCAGATATGTTGATCTCAATCCAGTTGGAATGGGAGCCTTTGGCCTTGTTTGGTATGAATTATACAAGTTTTGAAATATGAACCGGCCAACTAACTTGAGTCACTTTTTCCCATAGCTCTGCGAAGGACCAACTGACTGGCCAAAACGTTGCTATCAAGAAAATCATGAAACCTTTTGGAACATCAGTGCTTTCTAAGCGCACATACCGCGAGCTCAAGCTGCTAAAGCAGCTGCGACACGAAAACTTGATCAGTCTCAGTGACATTTTTATTTCTCCTCTAGAAGACATGTATGTTGTGCTTCTGGACGCCTACCAAAGTGGAATACTAACATTGTCTTGAACCCAGCTATTTCGTCACCGAGCTATTGGGCACTGATCTCCATCGCCTGCTAACATCTCGACCTTTAGAGAAGCAGTTTATCCAGTACTTTCTCTATCAAATTTTAGTAAGTCTTTGACTCTTTTTTGTACTCTACAGAAGCGGCCAAGTCTCGTTTTCATGACCTTTTCTGCGTTTCGTGCTGTTTTTTCCCAACTCTGTGACTTTCCTCATAGAAAGCATCGCATATGACGTCACAATTCGCAACCCACTTCCAACATCCCAAGTTCTCTCAATTTATGTATGGGTTTGTTCAGTTAAACGCCAAAGGAAAAGCTGGATGAAATATAGACGCTTAAATCTTGACTAACCAAATGTTAATAGCGTGGATTGAAGTATGTTCATTCGGCGGGAGTAGTACATCGCGATCTCAAGCCCAGTAATATCCTCATAAATGAAAACTGTGATCTCAAGATTTGCGATTTTGGGCTTGCACGTATTCAGGATTCCCAAATGACAGGTTATGTATCTACGAGATACTATCGTGCACCAGAGATCATGCTGACTTGGCAAAAGTATGATGTCGAGGTAGATATTTGGAGCGCGGGTTGTATTTTTGCCGAAATGCTTGAAGGAAAACCTTTGTTTCCTGGTAAGGACCATGTACATCAGTTCTCCATTATCACTGAACTGTTGGGATCTCCTCCTGATGACGTAATTGATACTATTGGAAGCGAAAACACACTCCGTTTTGTCAAGTCACTCCCTCACCGCGAACCTGTTCCATTTGCGTCCAAGTTTAAGAACGCTGATCCTGAAGCTATTGATCTCTTGGAGAAAATGCTGATGTTTGACCCTCGCAAACGTATTGTTGCAGCAGATGCTCTTGCTCATCCTTATCTGGCTCCTTATCATGATCCTACGGATGAACCAGTTGCTTCTGAGAAATTCGATTGGTCTTTTAATGATGTTGATTTGCCAGTAGATACCTGGAAAGTCATGATGTACACCGAAATCCTCGATTTTCACAACATTGACTCGAACTCCATGTCAGCACTAGGGGATCAACAACAAGTTCATGTCAAGGACGATCTAAAACAGCAGGAACGACACGATGGATTGCCTAATATGGATCCTAATGGACTGGCTAACAACTTTACCGGCGTGTAACTAATTTTCAATATCCACATTCTAGGCCACCCTTTCTTCGTTTTCGTTCTCAGTTCTCGTTATTTTTTTTTTTTTAAATTCTTTGTTGACTCTATATAGATAGGATGTGTTAAAGGTTAAGTGTCGGCATATACAGTATTTGATGAAATATTAAAAAATATTTGCTGGTAGTATTGGCAAATCTTTTGGCGTCATATGTTACTTGTAATTTTCTTCCGATAACCACTATGGAGCGAGACAGCCCTATACTCATTTAAAAGCCGTATATCTTTGATATGTAGTATGCTCTCCAGACATTCCAAATCCCGCTAACTCTTTTTCCTCTACTGAATGTTCTCAGGCATTTCGAACCGCCTTTGCTAAGTCGTCTCGAACAAAAAATTGAAAGATTTGATAGACAATTTATGTACCTGAATTTTTAGCATATTCTCCACACGTTATTGAAAAATACTTTCAACTGTGTTACAAAGGTTATTTCATTCCAAAAGAATTATGTATATATTGATTGCATGCTAGAATTGATTTCTTGGCCCATCTCAGATACTCGCCCGCTAAAGTCGATCTCCAAAGAAAAGTAGGACACATTTTTTTTAAAAATTAACAAAAATTTCTTGTGTCTCGCTTGAGTAACATTATATTCAGTTATCTTACTTGAAGCATAATTTATCACGCCGTCTACATGGCATATTCTCCTAGTTTTTGGCACAGACTTTTTGCAAGATAAAAGGACACACTAACTTCAAATTTTTGGCAATGATATTGTAAATATAACATTTCCCCCTTTGCAGAAAGAATGTGGTAGTTTGCAGCCCAGTTTTGCTGTTTCAAAGTTTTACAATTTCGGTGTAACGTAGACATCTCGGAATTTCTAGTTAATGTTTGAGTACTGGACATCCATTACAAAGATTTCATAAAGTAATGCAAGCTGCAATTTTTCAGTCTCAGTAAGAATCAGTAAAACAAAAGGTTCAGAGCGCAAACTGGAGTATTTTATTTACTTTGAATTATAGCTTTTCAATACCAAGACGAGTAGCTTTTTTTCGAGCTCAAAATTTACCTTTGATAGATTCGACTCATATGCTGATGAAATATTTGTTTTCAATGTCATTTATGACTTACTAATAACCTAAGGTATCATTTGTAACTCCCTTCTCTCTAGTATAAACTTGCCCAATTTTACCAATCAATTCAGAGTAAACAGATTTTCAACTATAGATTTGCCTCTTGTATTATTATGTCTAGCTTAGATATTTGCTTCCAACATCATTATTGACTTACTGAAAACTAACAATATTCTCCGCCTTTTTTCCCTCGGTATTTAATTCATCACTGTCATTCATCAATTCAGAGTGAACAGGCTCTTCAATGTTCAAGTAGTGACTAGTGGCTCTGTATCTAGCCAGACAAACTGAAAATTCTCCAACAACCATGTCTGTTTAATAATTCATTTTAGTTCGCAGGGCATTAAATGACTTTTTAGAGTCGAAATGAAAAGCTCACCAGGTGGAAGTACAATGGGGTGAATTCGGGTTTCAAGAAAAACATGCTTAATCCTCTTTTCAATGTACTTGTTATTCAAACGTTTCAAAGGGTTTTGGGGAGCAACGGGGAAAGGGAAAGAAAAAGGGGGAGGCACTAAAGCTCCGTGCAGTCACATCGTAGTATTTAACTATGCCAGATTCATCAGTCGAGAAGTCAGCTCTCATTAGGTTGCCAGGTTCATTTTCTTCTCCAACAGTTGGCTCTAAAGAAACTGTTATATTGGTACTCCGGAGCTTCCTGACGAGCACATCACGAATCTTATTGTGACTTCTGTGGCCTATGTCACTCATTGTATCGATCGAACAGCTGTCTTAGATACATAATTGACGTTAAGGCTGTGAGGCAACGTATAAATCTTAAGCAATTATATAAATCAAGCATACTAAAAACTTTTTTCCATTATGGCTCTTGTGTATAATTTTAGGTATGATGCTATCTCAGTTCATTGCGCGGCATAAAATTCTAAAAGAAAGAACAACATAGAACATAAAAGACATTTTTTTCTAACTATTTGCCTGATACATCCTGTAGAATACGAAACTCAATGCACTATAACCTGGTAACTCTCAAATACTCAATGGTGCTAGATTTCTCTTTAAAGAGTCGAACTCGAACACAATAGGAAAACACAAGTGTTGTTCAGTGTTTTTAAATTCCCCAGAGTGGTAAAAGATCAATGTCCGGTACCTAATGATATATCAATAACAACACTTTCTCTTACTTAATATATATTAAATACAGTCTGAAAATCACAGTAGCAACTCAATCTTCAAGAGAAAAGTTATTCTCCATGTCACTATCAAAACTTGAACTATTTGTCACACGCTTATTTCTTTCCATAACTTCTTCCCGGCCATCACTCATTTCTCGAAAGGTTTCCTCTCTGCCTTTCTGATAATGTCCATCAACCCTGAACCTGGCTAGATAGATGGACAGTCTTCTAGCAAACATGTCCCGTCTATTGCCCATTAATTTGAGCAAATTCCTGAAATCTTTTTCCGACTGCTTTTGAAACAACCAACCGAGTAAATGCGCAAAGAGATATACCCTTTCTCCGAGGAATGATTAATTTGCTTTCTTTGCTTTGTACTTATCGGTGAGTCGCTTTTGCAGGTCCCCTTGGAAATTGGATACACAAAGCTGGGACGAAAACACCATAGTGATATAGATATATTTTTTGCTCCAAACCTGTAGAGAAATCAGTACGCATCTAATTGGCTTTGTCAGTCTCATGACTCACGCGAGCTTCTGATTGTGTCACCAGACATGTTCCGAATGTTATTGTGGCGCTCATGGCGTTTACCTCCTTTGATCTAGACGCAGCACAAATCTTGATGGTTCGGATGAATTGGCCTCCCACTATCCCTGCACATATGTCTGTCTGTCTCAGCACGTTCTGGTACCCCTAAATTTGCTTGTTGGTTTGATGTTGCGGTGGGGTGTCTGAGCTCCATGAAATGATGGAGGAAGAAACGGCGGCATAGCATTGCACTTACTTGAAGGTTTTCACTTAAATGTGTTGTGAGCAGGGAGAACTTTCATGTAATTGCTTCCTGGAGCCGTGGCTGCCTCTGCTAGGGAAGTTTTCTCCTCAATATCCAACCTCGCCATCAGGCCTTCTAGCCGCTGTTTACAGAGTAATGTGGCCATATGCCTGGAGTCAAAAATCCTTTGAGGCCTTCAGCCTGGGTATCCTGCCAATTTCCTAACAGGAAAACTTTTTAGAATAACTTTGGCTTCACGCTTGGAAATTGCGTATATTGCCGAGGCTGATGTTTCAAAACTTGAGATCCTTGTTCCTCCATTTTGAACCGGTAAGGTCATAATGTCTTCATTGTATTTGCCGATTCGGTAGTCGCGGCAGATAGTGCAAATAACGTTTTAATTCAGATTGTCAATTTGGCAAAGCTGAGTTTCTAAACCGACGGGGTTTAGTGACCGTTGAAGATAACAAAGCTTGAGATGGTTTTCAAACATGAGATGAAGTTACAATAGTCCGTAAGTCATGGCATCGACTTAATCCTTAAACAAAAATTATTCTTAATTATTTTATCAAAACTTGAGTTATTTTATATACTCTCATTTCTTTTCATATGTTTAATGGATAGAAATTAAATTGAAGAAAAGAGATTTTAATGATACAAGTAAACAAGTTTTCAATAGGAGTAAATTTTTTTTGATAATGTTTAGGCAAGGTTTGCTAAATTCAACTCATTTCTTAGTAGAAGGGAATGAATCTTTTTTGGCAAAAAAAGGAATAAAAATTATGAGAGTATTTGAGACTAGCAAAGAAAAAATCTTGGCTTCATATAGATACTAGGATAGTTAAAATTACGTTACCAATCCAAATTAAGATATTAGTGTCATAATATTATGTATGTAGTGTGGCCACACCATACTCCGTTAAAGAGGCATGGTAAAAAAATTCAGGTTTTATTTGATTTTGACATTCATGATGTATATAACCAGAGATAAAAGAAAAAACTTTTACAAACTAAATTTGCTAGATATAAAATTTGAGAAAGTACTATTATGACACAGGTTCTTCTCTCCGTCTCAATGGAGATAAATACTGGGTTAAGGAAGTTGGTGAGTGTAAGCAGGATGGAATTCAAGTATTAGGAACTTGTATAGGTCCTCTCTCTGCGCGACAGAAGTTTTTGGGGGAGAAGATTGCCCAGCAGGAAGAGACTTTGGAACTCATTACGACAATGGACCGGAAGCAAGATAGTTTGCTGTTATTGAGAACAAGTGAGCAGTTCAAGCTTCGCCACCTTCAACGCTCACTAAAC
>JAKVQY010000643.1:0-10691 GCA_030463045.1 Geotrichum macrosporum | reverse complement strand
AGAACACAGGTTGGACTGCTTCCTTTTCCCTACATTGTAGCTTTTTACTACCAAGTCAAACTGTTTTCACATAACATAACATAACATATATTTTTAGAGTCTCAACTTATAGAAATAAACGAAATATAGATAAAATAAAATAATAAGAAATTAAAATGAAATAAAACTAATTTCCCCCAATAATAGAAAACCAAAGTAAATAATATTACAAAATTTAAAATTTAGTAAACATATTTTTTGCTGTATAATTTGTTTCGTTAGCTCAGTCGGTAGAGCGTCAGTCTCATAATAATGTCATCTGAAGGTCGAGAGTTCGAGCCTCCCACAGAGCATTTTAATCCCATTTTTTTGAATCAAAAAGTTTCTGCAATTTGCCGAACGAGCATCAGATCTAAAGTTTTTTTGCCTCATGTTCAAGTGAGGCATTTTGTATAGCTGCGTTGGTTCGAAAGGTTCTTTTTCAGAAAAATTCTATTTCCTAGATTGCCCGTGAAATGAAATCAAGTTTGTTTACTTTTTCCCGTTTTGGCACATAGAATTAATTGTAGAAATCACAACACAAGTTTTCGCAACACATGCTTTTCGAACTTCCTATACGAAAAACAATTCAAGATTAAGGCATTTCAGTTGAATGTTATTTTACAAGCTTTTATCAGTCTATATCGCAACTCTTTCCCTTATTCTTTTTCAGCAAACCCTCTTGATAATACAGCTCAGGTGATTTTTGGATCCAGATGACGATGGAGCCTCAAACTCCTAAGAAACTCCGCCAAAACTCATCAAAGTTTGGATATGGTGACGCCGGATCAGATATTGTATCTTCCACTCCAGCTCAGAAACTGCGACATAATGTGGCTCCTCTCGGAAATTATGTATGTACCGTACTTGTTGCGCTCTCTTGGCTAGGTACTAATCAAAAATTATAGTCACTCGGAGACTGTCTTGGGAAGGGGGGATATGCCATGGTTTACAGGGCTATAAACTGGGGTACAGGTGAGACCGTTGCTATTAAGCAAATAAAACTTGTAGATGTTGCCAAATATGACCTGGAGACAATCATGATGGAAATTGATCTTTTAAAGAATCTACATCATCCTAACATTGTCAAATACCATGGTTTTATTAAAACTTCTGACACTTTGAACATTATGTTAGAGTGAGCAAAAACCCATTTTTCGCTTGATTATTCAAATGCTAATTCTGAGTAGGTACTGCGAAAATGGATCACTTGCAAACATGTGCAAAAAATTTGGGAAATTCCCTGAGAATCTGGCAGCTGTTTACATATCACAAGTTTTAGAAGGGTTGGCTTTCTTGCATGAGCAAGGTACTATTCACCGGGATATTAAAGGTGCCAATATATTGACAACCAAAGATGGTTTGGCAAAACTTGCAGACTTTGGAGTAGCGACTAAGGTCACAAAGTTGGAAGATAATCCATCTGTTGTGGGCACTCCCAATTGGATGGCGCCAGAAGTTATAGAATTGAATGGGGCAACTACTGCATCAGACATATGGAGTTTAGGTTGTACCGTCATTGAACTTCTCACGGGAAATCCGCCGTACTATCGCTTAAGTCAAATGCAAGCATTATTTGCTATTGTAAACAACGACCACCCGCCAATTCCTGAAGGAATTTCTCCAATTGTTCAAGATTTTTTGATGCAATGCTTTCAAAAAGATCACAATTTGCGAGTTACAGCAAGGAAGTTGCTAAAACATTCCTGGATCTCAAGTAGCACAAGGAATTTACAGAAAAATCGATATGCCACTACAAGATATGACGAAGCAGTGAAAACAGTTCAAAAATGGAACGAAGCTTTAACCATTTCACAGGATACAATAAACTCAAATAAGAAAATGTCGTCCAAGAAAAACAAGCGGAGTAATAAAGTTAACAAGACGTCGTCAAGTAAAGAAACAGTAATAACACCTCGAATCGACAGTGATCCTTTTACTTCATTACGAAACTTCAGCCAAACTAGACGTCTTGAATTTCGGGGTATGATGCAACGAAATAATTCGACAGCTGAAAAGTCCGCTGCGGCAGAATGCTGGGATGATGATTTTTCTCAAGACGATCTTCCACAAAAAATGTCGATGTTTGCCGACCAGCATAAATCCGCGACAAGATCTTCCTCATCCAGTGAGAATTCTGATGTCGGGGATTTATGCGCGAAAAGTGTGATTAAGCATTCAAAACAGTCTAGCCAACCCTCCAACAAGCGTTTGAGTCAATGGCAAGAACCCAATCATATTTTATCTCACGACTCTCCTTTTCGCGACAACTCCAAGGACGACTTTTCTGATTTAATTGGGGAACTCGATATCGGCAAAATCACTGAGATTGCTCAGAAATCCCACCAATCAATTCCTGCAGTGTACCATCCCTCGGACTTAACTGACATGTTTAAACGATTAGTAACCCCTACTAAGCTTTCAGAACCAAGTGAAGAAACGTTACATGACGGAGAAAAAGATTTTCAGAAACATTTTATTTCTCCGGAAACTCCTTTGAAAAAGGAAGTTTCTCTTGGCTTTTTTCAAGAAAACGAGGAAGATTATGACTTTTCCAACA
The DNA here is from genome assembly GCA_030463045.1 of Geotrichum macrosporum. NCBI lineage: Eukaryota > Fungi > Ascomycota > Dipodascomycetes > Dipodascales > Dipodascaceae > Geotrichum > Geotrichum macrosporum. The sequence continues at coordinate 8,113 of JAKVQY010000643.1, read as the reverse complement.
TGTTTACAGGGAAAACAAATTTAGAGCTTGACGAAAAACGCCGAAAGCTTCAGGACAAAAAGGATGCCGATTTTGAAGATGAGGGAAATGAAACGGATGACCCTTTTGCCGAAATTGAGGAATATTATGGCGAATCCAATATTATTGAAAATGTTGCTCGAGAAAGACTCGCATATGCCCAGTCACATGTCGAGTCTATACTGGATAATATGAACAAAGACATGAAGGGAAGCTATTTGCTCGAATGCATTGAACAGCTATATCAAATACTTTGTGAATTTCCAGAGACAAGCAAAACAATTATGAAGCTTCATGGTCTGCTACTTCTTCTAGAAATCTTGGAACTTGATGTGAATGACAAAATTCTAGTTCCCGCCCTGCTTCAAATCCTTTTTTTACTTCTTGAAGAAAACTATCAAAGCCTAGAAAATTTTTGTCTTGTTGGCGGCATTCCTCTTGTGGCCCAATTCACTTCCAAGAAATATGGAAACGATATTCGTATGCAAGCTGCTAGGTTCATTGCATTATTATGCGACTCTGAAAAATATGGACTTCCAATGCTACTTGCTTGCGGTGGGCTTTACATTCTTGCAGATTTCATTGAAGAGGACTGTGGCACTCAGCCTGAGTTTGTTTCAATTGGAATTAATGGGATTTGGTGTGTTTTTGAGCTACAAGGGTCTGCTCCGCGAAACGATATTTGTCGAAAGCTTTCCAAGCATTCTGTTCTTGACTCTCTTTCCAGTGTTTTGAAGTTCTTATTGTTTGATAGTTCTAAAAAGAACTTGGTTTTAATTGACCGTATTGTTTCAATTTTTGTTTACTTTTCGCAAACTGAAAGTCACGTAAAGCTCGCAGTTGCGAATAGGCAACTCTTACGGACTCTTTTCAAACTATTTTCAAAACTTAACGCACACCACAAGCTCAGCATATTGAAATTTGTCAAAAACATGTCCTCCTTACCTGAGGTACTAACAATCTTGCAGAATTCTAATGCTATTGAGCATTTGACCGACATTTTGGCAAGCACAACCAAAACACCTGTTTTTAAAGATTTTGCGAACCAGATTTTGCACACCATGTATAATCTTTGTCGGCTATCTAAAATTCGACAAGAGGAAGCAGCATTAGCTGGAATTATACCCGTTCTACAAGAAGTTGTAGCTGGCGAGTTGCCGTTGAAGGAGTTCGCATTACCAATTTTGTGCGATATGGCGCATTCTGGTAAGATTTGCCGAAAAGCCTTATGGCAAAACAATGGATTAGAAACGTACCTAAGCCTTGCCAGTGATTCATACTGGCAAGTCAAGGCATATGAGGCCATTGCGTCATGGCTTCAAGAGGAATTTGCCAAAGTGGAAGACTACTTGTTAACCGACAAACGTGCTATAAATCTTTTAGATGGGCTGGAAGAAGCTAGAGGAACTTTTTTCGATGCTGTTCTCGAACCTTTTCAGAGGATAATGAGATCAAGCCCAGCTCTGTGCGGCATGATGGCCACCACACGATTGTTTCAACTCATAAAAAGGCAACTTGACATCCCCAGACCCATGCTTCGTCTTAACCTTTTAAGGCTACTTCGAGTTATACTTGAGTACTTCCCATCTAAGTCTTCATTGGTCACTAGCACAGGTTTATACCAGATTATCCAAGCTCTTTCAGAGTCTGACGATACAGTTCTAGTTAGGGAGCTAACAAAGGATTTATTAAACTTCTCAATTCAGAATGAGCAAAAGCATCGGCCGGGGTATGAGTCTGTAAGGCGAAGGTCGTCTTCCAGTGGAACATCTAATCGATCAATGTCGCCAGTACCAAGTCAATTAGGAAGACAAAATAGTGTACTGCAATCGCCGATAATGCCTGGTCGATATACGCACGCTTCTGCATCTACTTCTCATCGGTCTCAAACTCCATACTGGAAGCATCACAAGCCGGGATTATCTTATCCCATAATACCATCAGTCCCTCAGCCAATGTTGCCACCAAAGTCTCCATCAAGAAAAACTAAACACGGCTCACACGCCAGTCTTTCAAATCTCTCAACAGCTGGACTCTCTAGTGCTAAATCTTTAAGAGAAGGTTCAGTCTTGAGAGAAAGTGGGTATATAAATACTCATTCTCCTGCCAGAGAAAATACTGAGTCCTTTCATTTTCCTTCTCCGTTTATGGACTCAAGGGTTAGCAATACTCCTAATAGAAGTCCTAGAACTGACAGTTATAGATCTCAGGAATCATTTAGGTTCCCTGATAATGCTTTGAGATCAAAATGGCGAGAGGAAAGTGTACTTATACGGAGTGAAACAGGTAGCCCATCAGTTAGAGAAGACCCATTTATTTAAAGAACTTGCATGCCTCATATGGGGAATATTATTTATTATGTTTTTACTGTTGTATTTTGATTTTCATTCTCTATTAATGCACAAATGGTAGTATAAAGTGAAAGGGTATTTATTTATCCTGCAAACCTAATTCTTCAAAATCGTCCAAAAGTTCGTCCAAACTGACTTGGGGAACAGCAACAGAGGCAGATTCTTCTTCTTCTTCTTCCAAGTCCATTTCATTCTCAGCCTTAGGCTTAGGGGCATCCGCTGGTTTCTTGTAAAGATTGACACTTGTGCGAAGCTCTTGGTCTTCCTCAAGTTCCTGCAAGAACATTTCGTAATCCTGCTCAACCTTTGCCAAATCATTCTTTGTGGTCCGTGCATCATCCTCAATGTTATGTTCCTTAGCCATGCGCTTAAGCTTCCAGTTACGGCCCCTGTTCTTACGTTTCCTAGGGTAGGACTTTTTGACAAGTACAACGTCAGGCTGCTTACCAGCAGGAAGATTATCCCAGTCCTCGTTGTTGAAGTTTGCGTTTGCAAGGTAGTATCCCCACGCGGTATCACCTGGCTGTAAAATTCCGCCAAGATGAGTTCGCAAGAGATGAGTTTGACTGTTTTGATGTAAATCTGAGAGCCTCGCAACTTGTACATCGGCAAGTGCGTACTTCCCACGCATGGGACCTAGTGGCTCGATTTGAAGAATGAAGAACTCAGTCATTTGAGCTGGGTTTGCAAGTGACGCAAAAGGAGACCTCCAGTAAACTGGTGCAGAGATATCCACAGTTTCAAGGGTATTGGGATCCAAAAAGTGGATATTATTAGAGATTTGTGAACACAAAACGACTTGAGAAATGTTACTCAGAGAGTGGGCAATTTTTCGAGGCAGGACTACTAAATCATCACGGCAGACAGGGACGATTTCAACAGAGTATGAAAACTTATAACTCTTGACGGCGGTATGTGTATCCATGGAAATTAGCTCTTCAGAGCGCTTATACTTGACAGGTGCTACAGCAGACAAAAAGTCAATCATTTTTAAGGCATGGTTTCGATGATTGTAGTAAAAATCGAGACCATCTCTGTTTTCCTTGATTGAAATTGTATCCAAGTGTGCATTGTGCTTGAGAATAAGTTGTTCGAGGTATAAAAATGTTCTCTTGTGAGGGACTTTTTGTCTGATTTGAACATTGGCACGCCATGTGTTGACTGTAAAACTCTTTGCACAATCCGGGCATTGTGTCGCAACCACGACATACTCAACCTCAAAGCTCTGCTGAATCAGTGTATTATGAATAGCTTCACCTTGCACCGTCAATTTGATTTTAATTCTTCTTGAATGTGGTTCCGTCCAAATAAACTTTGCATCCACCAATCTAATCTTAGATAGACCTTTAAGTCTTCGCAAGCATAATGCTAAAAGCTCTCGACTCTCTGGTTGAGCTGCGATCCATTGCTGTGGGGGTTGCAAGAATCGTTCACAGTTTCGGCAAAATGTGACTGAAGCCTCTCGAGGAATTTCTGTAGTGATGTCGCATGTCTGCTTGATACAGTCTGTACACATTACTGTTCCCTGAGTCCCGTCCATGGGTCTTCCACAGATACAACATAGAACTGTGCATGCTGTCTGAGGAATCAGAATTCCTCCAGTTTGTCCAGTGGGAGCCAGCTGCTGCTGGTACTCCTGTTGCTGTTGTTGCTGCTGTTGAAAACCAGCATTAAACGCCATTTTGTATCTCTTTGAATGTAGTTTAAAAAGAATCAAGAAATTTTCACAGATAAAATGCTATCTCTATTCCTTTTTGAAGAAAATTTTAAAAAATGGAAAAAAAATTCATCTTAGCGAGAAATGAAAAGGAAAAAAAAAAATTTAATTGCTGATTAAGCTGTGTTGTAATTTTTTTCTCCCAACAGGTCACGTGAGTAAATTTATTTTTATACGCATAATAAATAGAAGCAGTAGAAGGAAATAATTGTATTTCACTGCTCCATTGATAAATAGAATGAAGTTATGTCTGCCAAAACCGTTGGACGTTTATCTAATGTCTCCATTTTTTGCAGCCTCTTCTCAAATATGACACACAAGTCTACTAATTTGTTTCCAATTTGAAAACACAGTTTTCGTATCAATAAAACAACATTTCTTTATTATTTTTTTGTTTATCCATCTACTTTTAACCCTCTTTACTCCTCAGTCTCAATAACTTGAGTCTGAAGTCCCTTGGCAGAAGCCACATCAACAGCTTGCACGTAAGAGAAAAGCTTCTCCTTAGCACCCTCCTCGTCGTTACGCTTTCTTGAAATGCGAACACGAATGCGGTGGGGAGTGCCCTTGATTCCGCGCTTCCAGAGCTCCTTGTTCAACAAGGGGTCAAGACGAACGTCAGAGGTACCAAGCTGTTGCTTGGCAAAGTCCTTGACGGCCTTGACAGCCTTGGGGGCACGCTTCTTGAATTGAACACCGAAGACCTAGAAATAAAATGTTAGTAATGAGTCTTACTAATTACAAATGTACGCGCATGTATGTGCCGATACAAAAGATTTGACACAAGTGAAAGCCAGTTACTAGTCGAGAAAAATAAAACGTCAGGTTCTCCGAAATGTCATGTCCAAAGTACGCTGTACAAAAGAATCAGTCGTAAAACATGGTACTCTAGTCGCATATCCAGTTCGGCATAACATTTCTAAAGCCTTAAGCTTCAAAGTCGTCGATTCCGGGAGTAACCTGCAAGTCGTAGTTCTGATTCATTTGTCATTCTGTTTCTCTCCAAACATGCACGCAAACAAATCAATATTCAACATGAAAAACATACACGCTTGTGCAGGTGAATGGTGTATTCACGAGTGACAACGTCCGAGATAGCGCTTCTCTGCTTCTTGGTAGTAGATGGGGCCATTGTTGATTTTATTGCGGGTATAATTTCTGGTCGAACGGGCGGTCAAAGAAGGTAAAAAAAAATTCAGAAAATTCAAAAAATTCCTTCGCTCGGGTGGTAGCAGTGCCTGCCTGGTTTGTACTATGAGGTTCATCTTGGCCACCATGTGTGCTGATAAATACTTTTTAGTAAATACGAGTAGCTGTATTATTTTGTGACAGTTGTTTTCCTAATTAGGAAAGTAATACTTTTTTTTTAAAAGATTGAGCCCTTTCCTAGAAGTTGGGATATTAGGGCTTCGTACTAGATGATTTAGGAATCCGCTGAATTGACTTTTCAATGTGAAGAGGAGCAGTATTGGGACATAATTGTGCCGGACTTGTTCGCGAATGGCCAATGGCTACCTGTAAAGGTCACTGAACGGTGAGGTTTCTTTTTTGCGAATTGTTCGTGTTTCAGAGTGTAAGATTGCGGAATAGTATACCTTATTTACGGGTACTATTCAAATTGCCCATCCCTCTTAAAAGGGAGTTTATGATGCACAGAATGAAAGCAATATCCAAGTCATAATTTCATATAGACACTTGTTTAAATTAGAGACCTTATTGGAAAAGGAATCCTTATACATACAAACATGAGACGGAGGTTTTAACTGATAGATTGTCTGAGCGAGGCATTGATTACCACTTTGTTCCATCATATAATTTATATCTACATTAAATTTCTATCCTCCACGCCTCAAAATTGCCACAGTATTGAGAACTCATCTCATGTTCATTTCAATTGCTATTCATTAAGTATTTCTGTTCACCTATATTCTAAAGGACTGGAGAATCAAGAGGGGTAAATCTCAAGTAGGGCTTGACAATCTTGAACTTGGGAAACAATGTTTTTGCCTCCTCGTTAGAAACAGAGGGGTGGACAATTACGTCCTCACCGGGAACCCAGTTAATGGGAGTGGTGATTCTGTTCTTGTCACCTAATTGCAGAGAGTCCAAAACACGGAGGACCTCGGCGGTGTTTCGGCCAGTGGAAGCAGGGTATGAGATAATGAGACGAATTGTCTTTTTGGGATCAATAATAAAGACAGAGCGGATAGTAAATTGTAGACCTTTATTGTCAACGTTGCTGGCATCTTGATAGTCAATCATATCGTACAAGTTTGCAATTTTGCGTTCAGGGTCAGCAACGATAGGAAAAGTGAGATTGGTTTGAGAAAGCTCATTGATATCCTTGACCCACTCACGATGAGAATTGGCATTATTGGCACTGAGTCCAATTAACTTGGCACCGCGCTTCTTAAATTCAGGCTCCAGCTTAGCGAAAGCTCCAAGCTCAGTGGTGCAGACGGGGGTAAAGTCATCAGGGTGAGAAAAGAAGACAACCCAGTCGTCTCCAGCGTATTCATAAAAGTCAATTGGACCGTTTGAGGTCTCTGACTTAAAGTTAGGAGCCTTTGATCCAAGGCGAAGAGTTCCAGCGGGTGGTGCAGCAGCCATTGTAATTTTTTATATTGATTGAAAAAAAAAGTGGTTTTTTTTTTGGAGATGATGATTAAAGAAGAAAGATGGAGAGGAGAGAAAATGGAGCAGAAATGATCTTATTTATAATTACACTGCAAGAAGTGTTGCTGCAACCAGTCAATAAAACTCAACTACAATTCATCATTGTTTTGTCTGACGCTCGCCCAGTCCTGGCATAATAACACTTTGATCAGTTCACTATGATAGTTTGGTGATTTCGAGGATTTAAAGACCAAATGGCGAAGTGGCACGTGAATTTGTGGCTTGTGTTTTAGCAATAGTGGCTGATGCACGTGATATTACGCTCCCACAAACAAGTGTGGCGAATATTGCACTTGAAATTATTCAGCGCCCAGTTTATCCATGTAGAGTGGGCGAATGTGGACGGCAGAATGGGTGGTTGCCTCGATTCTGGCTGATGATAGACTTTTCATTGGACCATTCCACAGTGGCGCAATTAAACGCACAACTTGCCTCACAGTACTCAATGGTAGTCAAACTCCAATATTTTCAAAATTGAGGCTGGGGATGTCTCAATTAGACTGTGTCGCAATTTCACATCCAATAAGACGACCTCAGTGCAAAGCAAATACTTGGGAATTACTAGACACTTCCACCACGTTGAACGCAAAGTAATTTCCCCAGCATGTGGGTAATAGAGCAAAATTAAAACTTAATGAAAAAGAAGGGCTCAACCGGGAATTGAACCCGGGACCTCTCGCATTTGTGCTTAGAAACCCTAAGCGAGAATTATACCACTAAACCATCGAGCCGCTTTTTCTTTACAACTTGTTTATGTTCTCTAAAACAAAAATGTATAAAAATGTGAACTTTTTAAAAAATCAGGCCTTTTTTTTTTATTGGCAAGAAAAATATGACACTGGAGTGAAGGGCGGATGGTACAGACACATAAGCAAGCACGCCAAGTGCAATGTCAAAGTATCAAAACTCATCATAAGAGACCTCCTCCGACATGAAGCTAGAAGTACCCTCAGCGTGATAGTTCAGTTCCGTACTGGTCACGCTGCCATCGGGGAATGGTTTCAAAAGTTCAATATTGACAAAGACACCTATAACTGTGAATGCGGCCAGCTGGAGACCATAAGACACATCCTAGCACAATGCCCATTACTCGAACATCAACGAGAAGTTCTCAGAAATGTCTCCTCCACACTGAAAATGTCAAAATTACTGAACAGCAAAAAAGGATTGCAAGCAGTCGCATCCTACCTGCAAAGCAGGAAATGCTAAACTATATGACTATTGCCGGACGTTTGAGTGAGTGTGCCTGACTTGGTTTTTATCTTGCAAAAGAGTTTTTACTTAAGGTGGCTTCTATCTGTGGAAATCAGCTAGTTGAGTGTTGTGCAGAGGTATATTTCGGGCTCAAATT
>JAKVQY010000642.1:0-10696 GCA_030463045.1 Geotrichum macrosporum | reverse complement strand
GGGAGGCGAATCATGGAAGGATCGAGAGAACAATACGAGATTGACACTTTCTGCCCTTGTGAAGGAGAAGGAAAAAAACAATAAAAAAAAAAAAAAAAAAAAAAAGCCTTAGGGGCTTTCCATTTCGAAAGGGAAACGTTTTCACTTCCATACTCTCTCTGGCCTCTAACGAGATTCTACACTCAGTTCAACTGTAATCTTCCCTGCAATTCTTCCTTGTCTAAGGTAGCAAGTGAATTAATACAGCCCAAGGACCACCAAGTTTCACCCCCCTTCGGAGAGACACGTAAAAGTGGCCAATAATCGCTCTATAATTGAAATCAAGTCACTATGAGATCACACACAATAAGCATGCTATTTGGTCGCCACGATCATGGAGCTCCCATGGAGCCCGGTACATACACAACCCCTGAACCTATTGACGGCATCCTTTGGGTTCATATTCTTATTATGATGTTCACATTCGGCATTCTGTTTCCTATCGGAATGGTTCTGGGTTTAAGTCGAAACCGATGGCATGTACCAGTTCAGATTCTTGCTGGACTTTTGGCAATCACAGGTTATTTTATTGGCCATCACCACAAGGGCCGGCAATTTTCAGGTGACAATATTCATTCAAAGTTTGGTGGGTGGCTAATGTTCATGGCCATTTGCCAAGTTATTGTGGGAGTTCTCTTAAAACTTCATCTCACAAAAGGATTTCTCGGTCGTATTCGAAATGTCCTAGTTCGAATTCATCTGGTCATTGCAATCTTTTTTCCCATTGCTTCATGGGTGCAAATTGGCTTCGGTGCTATTACCTTGGAAGGGTTCTGTCGTGCTGACCATTTGGGACAGTGTCTCGCTCACGGTATTATGGGATCATCTTTCATCGCCTACGGTTACGTCTTAGCTATCATGCTCTACTTTGGTGATAGTACCCTTCATCGGCGAGGAAGAAGCCAGGAGTTTTACGATAGCTGTATGATCACGGCCTGGGGTATTGTCAACACTTTTACGGAACATCGATGGGGTCAAAGTTGGAGCCACGGTGACTACCAGCACACTAGCATGGGAATCATTTGGTGGTGTGCTGGTATGGTTGGCATTCTTCTTTCACGTAATTGGTCTACCGGTGAGCCAAAGCGCAATCATATTCCTGCTTTGGTACTTATATTTACTGGTTGGGCCATGAGCGAGCATGCTCAGCATTTGATGATCTCAACTAAAGTTCACGCTTTCTTTGGAATGGCTCTTATGACTGCTGGTTTGACACGTGTTATTGAGATTTCTTTTATTTTGAAGGATGGAGCCTCTGACAGCCAGGCTATTAAAACTTTTCAGCATTTGCCTCCGTTACTTCTTATTGAGAGTGGTATTTGCTTTATCGGAGCTAACGAAGAACAGCTTGAGCTTCTCAACAACGTTGGAATTGGCCATTCCAGTTACCTTCTAGTTCTATCATCATGCGCATTTTTGCTTTATCTGCTGATCCTCTCTCTGATTACTCTTTATAAGTATTTGGAAGATTCTAAAGAACAAAAGTCGTGGAAAAACGGACATCTTCCCGTTCCTTCTACTGATATTGACCAGATTGAGTTGGATACTATGTTTGATGCGGAAGGAAATGATCGCAGGAGACTAAGTGAAGACATCGTCCTCCATGATGACTATGAAGAAGATGCTGAGAGTTTGAGACTTGAAACCGTTCGATAAGCAGAGGGAAGTGACGGTTGAATTGTTTAAGAGATAGGCTTCCAGGTCAACCAAATGATCTCTGAAATATTCTGACGATTATTTATATTATACATAATATAATGACAAAGGGAAAGTTATGGGCCAAACGTATCATAGCTCAATATTATATATATTTATTTATTTCATTCTGCAACAGAGCCTCCTTTGGTTCTTCCATGATAACAATAGAAAATATATACACTTACAACGAAAAAGCAAAAAAGGTTGACCAGGTCAAAAAGCACATAAGTTTTGTAAAATCCCATAAATATCGCGACAAGTACGATATATCCGAGAAGGATCTTTGAAACTAGGAGTATAGCCGCTACAGTGTGCTGGTTTACTGCAACAAACTGGGAAAATTCTTTTGCGGAAGTCAGGGGTGTTCCAGAGTTTAGAGATTGCAAAATGCGATGAAATGCGTATGCAAGTAGTACAGACGGGAAAACAGCAAGCGGCGAGCGGTGAGATGAACAAGACTCAAAAAATGAATACTCAATAAGTGTGTGCACCCAAGCAATCAAAATTGGGATACCTAGTGGAACTGTCCACAGCAGGAGCATGAGAACAGACTCCGCAAAGTTGTTGAAACTAATCCATCCCTTAGAGCGAAGGCCGCTTTCAACTTTTGATAATTTGAGAAGTCTGTACTTGGAATAACCTAAAAGAAACAAAAGGTAAACCACGGTAAAAGTGAAAATGAGGGGATATGGTGCATAGACGGCTGTTAGAACAGAAACCAATGCCAACAATGCAAAAAATTCTGTGCTTGGTAGGAGTGACCTACGCTTAGCACTTAACGTGGTTCGTGATGGTGACTCAAATCTTGCCAACTGCTGAGCAACAAAGTTAATCAGACCACTAAATATTCCATAAACTGCTATAACCATTCCAAGGGCGACAAACATAAGTAGGGGTGCAACAAACAAGAGCTCAAAATGAGAAACTCCAACAAGAAGATTATTAGTCTCAACCTTTCTTCCAGTATCTCCATTTTCATCGGCAAGAGTAGTTGGAAGTGAAATATTGAATTTGGCAACGGGGGAAGAACTCTTTAAGAAGGAGAGTAATGGGGTCTGCAAGAGCTGAACAATAGATCGCACAACTCGAAACGACAACAGAAATTGAAGCACTACTAAAGAGGGAACAACAATAGGTAGATATGCCTTTACAATCTTGCGAGAACTATCGGCAAAGGAAACAACCCGACCACTAATAGAATAAAGATGAATCTGTATAATCCCGATGGCGGCAACAATGCCAATTGAAAAGGGAACTAAAACGGTTCGATATCGAGGAATTAGATTCCCTAGAATACTATACCAATCCATTTTAATCCGTACAAGATAGTATTCATTCTCATAATTTTCTTGCAAAGGGGGCGTAAATACTTGGAGATGAAGATTATTATCGTCCTGAGAAGTAGTTGACTCAATGCGTGGAACATAAGGTGCAGCTAAACCATGAAAGAATATATGCGCTTTTCGCCTAGACCCAAGAACGTTAACGTGGAATTTTGACTCAAAGGGATCTAAAATATATTGCCGAATAAGGGGTGTAAAAAAACCATCCTTGGGTTTAGCCCCGGAAGTCGTGATTTGGACAGCATAAGAAAGCAAGCTTGAGGAGGCGCCTCGAAGTGATATGTCTGTTGCTTGAGATGAAGGAAGCTTGACTAAAATACCTCCCAGAAGCATTTTGAGAAAAGATGCATCGACTGAAACTCTGGGTATTCTGACCTGACTATTTATAACCACATAATTGCTTTCGTCTTTAGGATGACTTTTGGACACAACAACAACGTGAGTAAAACGATCACCTATATCGCGGGTGATATTGTACTCAATATATGTGGCAAATGTTGCGTCTTTTTGCATGTGATAGCCGCTCATAAATGGTTCTTGATGGTACTCTGACGAGGAGTGAGGAATCATAATATGATCTACCGTAGTATTGTAGCAATCTAAGGAAAATGAATCCGAATTCGTAGAAGCCTTATCGCATACGAGGATATCAACCTCTCTAGTGTTGTTGACGTATATCTGAATAAGATTTTCGGGGGATGAATAAAGCGGAATCGGCACTAAAGAAAACTGGGGGTAGGGATTCAACAACGTGACAGGTCCGGAGGTGAAAAATTGCGCTTTGCTCTTTGGTACCTGAATGCTTTTATGTTTGGGGAAGTAATACGGCTTTTGATCTTTTGACCCGTGTTGTGATGATGACAACTTTTGGGCTCTATCGTAAAGCCTGTTGTACTGATAAGGTTCAAAGCCTGAGAGGAAGTACTTTGCAAAAGTCTGCATTCTGCCCTGCAAAGATTTTGTTTTAGAGGGATTAAGAGAATCTGTGATTTCAAGTAAAGCGTTTACTATGGCGGCTCGGCATTGGTGGCACCAGACAATTGCCTGGTGATCAATAGCTGTCCAAACTGCAGGCATCGAATACGAAAATGTTGTAAATCCGTTCGATGGCTTCGTAAAAGCTGACACAGAGGCGTAATCTGAGGGAACCATGTTGTCAGGTTTTCCACCGGCAATGGACACCAAAGCCACTGTAGACAGAGGAGATCTTCCAATCAACTCTGACGAATAAGCCTGTTCCCAATATTTGTTTACTATGGAGTACACGTTTGCAAGTTCGGAGTCGAATGTGAGTGGAGGCATTGCGTGCGGAGATGCCAGAGTCAATATAGTATTTACGGACTCGGGAACGTAGTTTTCCAAACCCACAAGAGTCCTGGCAATGAATCCACCCATAGAGTGCCCTATGACAATGACGGATTTTGGATGCGGAGTGTCTGGATTCGGCTGATCGTAAAGAGCCAGGATAAATCGGATAGCATCGTTAATATACTCTGCTTGGTCTAGAAGAGTACGTCCATGAAATGCAGTAAAATCCTCTTCAAAATCGGCAGTGTATAAGTCTAGTCGTTGATTTTCTGGAAGATTTCGTTGTGAAATAATCTCAGCTGCAAGTGAACCTATGGAGCGAGCCTGTTTGTAGCTACCAGCATTTCCTGGAATAAATATCACAGGAATTCCATTGGGCTGAAAGGAATCCATTTGCACCTTCTGATAATAATCATCGCGATATAGATATAATGAATACTTGTCTCCTAGGCGGGTATAGTCCTTGTTGAATCCCGTGAGTTTGGTGTACGAAGGGTACATCCACACCTTTTCACACCCAGGCTTGTCCGGATGATAGAACACCAAAGAGTGAAAGCACGCCGCTAAAATTAAGAAAGCCAGTATTGTAGTTACCCATTGGCTTTTCGAAGCAGCGAAAATAGTGGGTTTTTTGCCAAACATTGAGTTGATTTGGAGGTGTCAAAAGATATGAAGCCTAAAAGGCCACAGTCGAATCAATGTTACGCAATCAAGAACCTAACTCAAAATCGCTTGGATATTTTTTCACACTAATTAACAAACAGCAATGAGAAGTATTCAAAATGTGTAATTCATTGAAGCCAGTAGAAGAGAGCTGAAAAGCTTGATTTACTTTTGCATCTACAAAGTTATGTTTTTTTTGTACTACAAGTTGTCAATCATAATGTTGTCACGTGACTGTAGCGTAGTGTATGCGAATTCTGTAAACTTGGCCCTTTAGGTAACATGATTGAACTGATATTGGACCACAAGTGAAACCGTGAAATATTTTCCTTCTCGGTTTTTCTGCAAAAAATTTTCTCAGATTTATACACAATTATGCAAACTCTGTTTATTGATCCAGATGTTCTTCTGCTGAAAAAGTAGAGGTTTCTCAACTCTGCGAAAGCTCACACTCTGGCCCATTTCACATTTAATTGCAGTTGTTTTTAAGTACCTACAAAGGGGCTTTAGGCAATTTAAAAGTACTTTCATTATTATCAATTAATGCTCTGCAGCAATTCTTCCTTAGGCACGAAAATACTTGGAGGCAATTACTAAAGTGTAAGAAGGGATAACAAAAAAGTCATATGAACTGTGCGAGGAGGGATAAAATTGAGCAAGTGTGATAAACCCTTTCAGCAATTTTCTCAAAAGAGCTTAGCAGAGTTTCTACTGTACGTAAAAAACCAATCGAAAATAAATTACTTGAACTCGTGAACTGTTTTAAATTAATATAACACTTTGTTCTCCTCCAAAGCTAAGACAGTTTTTACGCTGTATTCTCGTGTCCAGGTAGATAATTTGATTGCATTTAGACCGGATCCAACTAATTTCAGGCATCGCAAGATATAGTTCAAAGTACTTTCTATCTCTTTTTGGGACCTTAATTATTGCAATAAGACATTTCACTTACGTTTGGTCTGAATGGGCAAAGATCCGCAGTCTAAAAGTAATCATATTCTCATTTGCTTTGCACTTCATGGCTCTGGGCATGATTTCTCTACTTTTAATATAATAATTCTAACAAGCAAGTTTAGGAGAACGAAAAATTAAATTTTGATCACATCAACGTTTGAATACCGAATAAAATATGGCATACTTTCGTGCTTACATGTTTGAATGTAGGATCATTAGCACGCTACCGCAGTACCCTAAATTTTCCCTTCACCCAAGACATAATTTGTAAATATACTTCATAATCCAATTAAAAATTTACTTGCGTTTATGCAAAAAAATATTCCCTTTTTTTTTCTCTCGCTCTCCTCATCATTCCCCTGTCAAGTGATTATTTTTTTTCTCTCTTTTCGTTATCAATCCTCTGTTTAGTGACCTCCACCAACGACCTTCTCACCAGTGAGCTTAGCCACAGCTTCCTTAGCCTTGTCACCAAGACCTACCATAAAAACTGTCTGCCAAACTCCCAATCCAATACGGGGAGTGACACCTCGATAAAGGCCCTTAAAACCGTTGGTTTGGTAAATGTATGAAAACGCTTTTCCAACAGTCAGGTTCTTAGGCCGATTTGGATCAACTATTTTTGATTGCATCTCCACGCGAATAACTTCAATAGGCTGATTCCAAGCAGATAAACCTCCACCAATAGTAGAAGCAAGGATTTTTTCCCAGATATTGAGGCTTTCACCACCGGTCTTGCCAGTAACCTTTCTGATACCTTCTTCAGACAAACGAGACAAGCCAAATCGAGATCCCCAGTTAGTGCACTGGCGAATAGCAACGGCATTAACTCCTTTGTTGATCCCCCGGATTCCTTCACGCTTGTAAATATCTTTGAAAACTTCAAAGGTTGATGGTACTTTAACTCCGTCGGCGACCGAAGCTTTTGTTCGGGTGATCTCTACTGTTTTCATGCAGGTGCAAAAACCCATTGTCAAGTAAGCCTGGGCTAGACCACCAATAACACCCCCAGAAATACCAGCAGCAAAATTTCCAAGGCCAAAATTAGCCTTGGCAACATACTCTGCCTCTGCGGATACAAACAGTAAAACTGCACCTTTGGTGGATGCTTCAATCCATGCCCAAGGGATGAGGCCTTGGTAGAAGCCGAGAATGCCGCCACGACTCCAGATACGGCCAATGGCTCCAGCCATTGAATCACCACGGTTAGCAGCTATTGTAGTCTAATTTTCAGTCAGCGATTAGTTGAATGCTTCTTCAAATGGTACATACTTTTGTGACTTCTAATGGCTGGCCAAGAGTAGTGACCCTAAACAACATATTAGTACAATGCCAAATTGTGGTGAATGGCATTCAACATACTCAGCAAGATTGAGGCCAGCACCCAAGAGGATGTTTGAAAAGTTGACGGGCTTCTTTTGAATTTTTTTTTCAGTCATGGTGAAGCTGCACGAGATCTAAGAAACGTGGTGTGAGTGAACGGAAAATGGGGAGGAAAAAGAAGTTAGGAGTGGAGAAAGAAAAGAATAGAGTATAAATAACGTATATGATTCTTTATAAAATGCAATTGACGCCCATAAGTGTTCAAGGCAAGGACTAGTAATACTCACTTGGATGTAAAGAAGGAAAGTAGTGTTCTGGAACTTTGTACTAGTATTCAATTGTGTTTCCGACTGTTATCGCGATTGCCTCCGTTGATTTTCGTTTGGTTGCTAATTCCAAAGTAGGGCTTTCTTGCTGGTTCAATTGGCCGAAACCTATACTATTTTCAAATTTCAATTCGCCGCACGTCTCGACTAGTTCAGGGCCAGTTTATAGGACTACAGGTTGAAGCTCAATTGGGACCCGCTTAGTTGCTGTCGATAAGACTGGAATATCTTCCCCGGACAAGCGAGTCATGGACTTGAAAGGCTGCGAAAAAAAAGAAACAAGAGTCGGATCCGACTTTGAAATCACTCCGTGCTTGCTAACTACAAAACTAAATGGCGTTACAAATGAGGGCAAATATTTTAGCGAAATATAAATGGGAAAATGTACTGTACAAAATGAATGCAAACAGAATACTAAAAAATCATTTTGAATTGGGGTTCCTAATTAATTTATATGGCTCCTGTTCAGTCTTTACATGTTGTATGTTGTGCTGGCGTTTTTGCGACACTCAGTACTTTCAATAATCCCCCTCTTTTTTGGTGGGAAAAATTTCCTTTTGTTGACTCCATTTCACGGGAAAAGCTGAAAATGTATGTGCTAATTTGGTGGCAGTGACAATTCTTTTGATTTCGTGATATCATATGCCACCCTAACCCCAACATGGATTGTATTTAATTCTTGCAATACAGACACCTCCAAAAAAGACGTCTCATATCAAACGTAATGAAGGAATAAAGACTTGCCTCGAGAGCAACTGGTCACAGCTTCTTCAAATATACTAGAGTATGAAATGAAGATGGGAGCCTGATTTTGTTGAAACCCATGTTAAATTTAGTGTTTGAATCTTTTATATAGGAACGGTTGTAATACTCTAGTCTATTGGTTTACCCATGGGCTCTTTTAGTCTTGACCAAGTTTGAAAGAAAGATAATGCAACATTTTACTTAACTCTACTTGTCTTTAGTTTTGAAAGGTGCATAATTAAATTATGGGCACTCTCAAAAACATTTGAAACCATAGCCTATTCTTCTATTATTTTTGTAACATTTTTCTCTATTTTGGGAGTTGTTCGGAGTTACTCTGAGAATCTACTGCAAAATTCCATTTTTAACTTTCACTGCGAGGTGACTTACACAACTTATAGAAGAGGCTTTCAAGTCTGCCGTTATCGGGATTGTGTTGAATTGTTCAAGATTTTGCGCTCATTATCTTTCTTCATCAGCATTGGTTTGCATCTTTGTAATGAAGCCAGATTTAGATTATCAAATGGGGTTTAAACTTGTAGTCTCGTATTTATTTCAATCATAATGAAGAAAACCTTTTTGTAAAACTAAGCGGTAAGTTTCCTTGCCTTCTTTTGTTTTCATATAACATTCTATAAAAGTCTAGCCACCTAGATGCAGACTTTGAAATTGAAAACAAAATGAGTATTCCTTAAAAGTCTTTATGGATCTTGTGCAAATTGTTGAAGCATGATAAGAAGATTAATTTGCATGAGATAAGACTGCGGTTTGAATTTTCATAGGTCACAGTTTCAAAATGGCAAGCTTTAAACGTCTGCTCATGCAGCTTTTGAGAAAGTAAATTGAAACGTCAACTTTTTAGAACATCTGAAGAACTATTTTGCGTAAATGAGCCTTTCATTTTGGACTATATTCCTTATCATCACGGAGCTTATTAAGACGGCTAGAGCGTATTGCTACCTTCTTTCTTCTGGAGTCTATTACCTTTAAACTTATTTGAACATAAAAACATTTAATAAAAACAAGGCAGTCGTGTGGTTTACAAAAAGCTCAAGCCCTTTTTAACCTCTGAATAAGAGCAGCATTTATAAAAGAATACAGGTGCTTTTAAGAAAGCGTGCAATATTGACAAATGATGATCAAGTAGACTTTTGATTAGCCAAACTCAAAACTTAAGCAGAAGGTTACATTTATGAGTTCTGTGGTTTTGTCCAGACTTTCATTTAGCTAGTGTCCAATGAAGAAAAGGTCCAAATTTGCCCTGAATATATAACAAAATATGAAACAACTTTTTTAACCCGAAGAGTAAATATGTAATGCAAATATGTGAACATCTTAAATCTCTTGCTATTTTAAAAATGGGAATTGAAAAATAAAAATAGAATTTTTTCTTATCCCTAGACGATTAATCTAGTAACAAGTGACCGAAAAATAAAGACCCAGGACTAATTATTGCTGAATTGCTTCAAGAATTTATTGTCGTACGCTTCAGAAATCTAGTCCTGCACTTAATTTTTTTGAATTAGCTCCCTTTAGCTTACCAATCGTTTAGCTATTTTGATTGTGACATGAGTGCAAGATTTCAGGAGTCAAAAAGTAAACCTTTTCATGCCAGAGACATCAATTGACTAAAATGAGAGAATAGAGGTACTCTTATTTGTCAGTAGGCTAGATTTTTAGCAAGTACAGAAGTTTCTTGAGTTACATAAAAGCCCCGCGTACCAACTGTATTTACCTCAGAAAGCTCAAAAAAGGTGTTTAGCCGAGGGCAAATGTGACTTGGGAGGTTCATCGTCTGCCTATAGGATGGAGACAAGAATGCGAAAACAGGTCCCTAATCGTTCCGCTGGGGGCCAACAGGCGGCCTAGAAGCGCCAGGTTTGGGATAGTAAGTCTTAACCCGTGGCAGATTTTGACTCACACAACGGAGTAGCTACCTGAATAGTCGGGAAGAAGAAACAAGCACTATGGCGCTACCCAGGATCTTACCTAATATACTAGTATGGTAAGTACCTGGAATAGCATTTGAAAAGGTAATTGACTATATAAATGATAGAACTAGCATAAAACCAAGAGGTGAAATCAACAGATACATAATCACCGTGAGTTGGAAACCAACAAGCTTATGAGAATTTTTAGGGAATTCCTGAATCCGGAAAATCCATTACTAAAACACCTTGTTGATGATGATAATATATCTGTTTATTCTTACTCTTAGTTATGTTAGGTCTATCATAGTTATATAGTCAATCATCTTCCCATATCCTACTTCGGGTCCGTACCATACCAAGTATTATA
>JAKVQY010000641.1:0-10641 GCA_030463045.1 Geotrichum macrosporum | reverse complement strand
AAAACATAATAATACAAGAGGCAAATTATTTCTTATATTTTAACAACACATGCTTTTTCCTTATATGACACTTGTAGTATGTGAAGTTTCACTAATGACTCAATAATAAAAGAAGTAAATAACAATTAAGGTATGCAGCTTTAGTACAACTTTTAAGTCTAATTGATGAGTTAATTTTACCTACTTTTCCAGATCACAACTCAAAAGAACTTTGAACAATGGTTATCACAAAAGAAAAATAACAGTTAATAATTAAGACACTCAACTATTGGCCTAAAAAACATTAAGCCAATCTTGAAAACTAAAAAATAAATAAACAAATAAATAAAACTCCATCATTAGTGTCATTTACTCATGAAAAAAACAAAATAGTAGGAAGCAAACCCAAAGAAAGTTGAAAAAGCATCACAATCAAATTATGGGCTAATAAATAACAAGTTTCAGCTACTGCTTTTCCGTGTTTGGTTCTTATCGAGGCGAGACGGTGCGGGAGCAATAGTTCCTCGCTCATTACTTTCGCGTGATGGAAACTCAAATCCAAAATGTTGTTCTCCTCTTGTATTTGAAATAAACGCTAGTCGCTGTGGAAGTCCACCTTGGTGATCTACAGCTTGATCCGTAGGGCTGTAGTAATTTTGAAAAATGCCAAACGCAGAAGACAACGGCGAAGATGATGAATGCGTACTACGTAAAGTAGAGTTCGACATAGAGGATGAGCTAAGTTGGGTTGGATTTTCTCTAGTGGTACGTCCCGAATTAGAAGAGGAAAAATTATCCGACTGAATGTTGCTTAACTGCGCTTGATCAGTGGCAACGAGTGCCTCCGTAGATCGGCTGTCACCTATATTATTTGGAAAAGTGTCTCGTACAGAAGACAAGTTAGTACTATTAGGAAATTTCTCATGTAGAGATGCGTGCTCCATAGAGTGGAGTACACAAAAAGAATATTTCTTGTCATTAATCATCTGAAGAGGGCGACTGCCAGTCAATGTTGCTGCAGCCGTAACAGCTTCATCTGTTACAGGAGAACAGGATCGTTTAGCAAACATTGAGCAACAAGTATTTTTGTTACAAGGCGATGGCAGAATCCTAGAAGACATAGAGAGATGAGAGATAGAATTAAGCTGAGGATGTACAGAAAAATCGGGTGGTGTTTCATTGGCCGAATCGTGGCGAGATGAATTAACAGAAGAAAATATTGGAGGCAGACAGTGGTTTTCATGCTGAGTTAGTTTAATTGAACGAACGGGATTGAGAGTACTTGAAAACGAACTAAGGCAAAACTGAGAAAGGTTGCGTGCACCTGGGAGTATGCCATGATCGTCAGGTAGGGTTGTGGCAATGACAGGAAGAGGAAGTGTACTATCAGCGAAATTTGTGCCTGCAATTCCGTATCCCTTTGGGCTACTCTTAACTGAAGTGAGTGTGCCACTATCATTGGAAGCTGAGTCATATGAAGGAGCGCTCACCTGAGAACTAACAGGGGTTTTATAAACTATTTCCTGCTGATTTTGCTGAACTTCCACTTTATCATCGAGCAGTTGACTTAGACTACTTGCATGATCCTCATGTTGTTTTTGACATAGTGCTAGTTCTTCGAGCTTTTGATGCAATTTCACATGTTTGTCAGGATCACAAATCTTTTCCTGCTCAAACGTTTGACCATTATCAGAAAATTTTTCAAGCCCTAAAGCTTTTTCTAGCGTCTCTGGATCGTTTTTTTGAACCAATACCTCGCATTGTTGTCTTTCATGCTCTTGCCGCGTTTTATCAAAACTACAGATGTGGTGAACTATACCAGGTTCAGTTGATAAGTCTACTCTTGATATGCTTTTTGTTTTAGGCAAGGAACAGCCTGATTTAAGAGAGGATTCAAACCAGGCGACAGACGGTAGCGAGGTCGCCAAAGGCGGCGTGTCGCTAGTGACTTCCTTGTTGCTACTATTGCGGAGACACAGTAAAGGCTCGGTTTGGTCGACAACTTTCGGGTAGGCATTATTTTGCTTCGATATCAATTGCTTGTTAATAGGTGAAGTGTCTGGAGTTCGATGAAGCTTAGAAGAAATGGGGAGTATTCTCGAGGTGCTTTCAACCGATGAAGTGGATGGAACAGGGCAAGACAGTTGATCCGATGTTTGGAGAAGTCCTTGAATTAAAGGAGGAGAGGTATTTTGCATTCGCGGTTGGGGTCCCGGTAATGGTATTTCGGGTTTGGAATGATTGCAACGAGAGTTATTAAACTTTTTATCCAGTGCACCCATAAAGGCAACTTTGGCAGGCGTTGAGGCTGGCTGAGAAGGTATGATAGAAACAGGGCGTTGATTTTCTAAAATTAAGTCAGGCCTCTGCTTCTCAGTTCCTTGAGAATTTCCGAAAAACACACGCTTATGATGTTCTCGATGTTCTGACATCCTAGGAGGGATGGGTATAGGCAATCCATTCCTTATCCTACCATCAGCTTCATTAGCAAGTTTAAGCCAGCCCTTAGACTCGGCATGTTTAAAAAAGTAGTTTTTGACCATTGCTACACTTTTAGACTTGAAGTGCTGGGCTAAATTTTCCCAATTTGTACCGTAGGATAGAAGCAATTGTTGAAATAAATTTGTTTCAGTCACACTCCAGTAACTAACAATACGCTCTTTTGAATGTGTTGTCGAAGAACTAGCTGATTGATTTTCTTCTACAGGAACAGGACAAAGCCAAGGAGGCTTAGTGAGCATATCAGGTTTCTCGCGCAAACTGGAAATTTCATACACCGGTTTCTTTCCATGGTTTGTGACTTCAGCATCTATGACTTCGGAAATGCCTCTCTTGCGTACTTCAACACCGGCACCTAAATTTTCTCTTTCGATGTCTTCTTCTTTTAAAGATTTAGTGTCGTCAACTGGAATCACGCCAAGGGCAGGACCAATATCAGAATTTATGGAACAGGATACTGGCCGTGATTTAGGAATATTATCTGGTACAGCATTAATACTCACATCTCCCTCTGACTGCTGCCTGGATCTATTAGGGTTGTCTCTGGCTTTCTTTTTGCCCTGTCGAGAACTGCGCTTGCTCCTGTTGAGAAGAAGTGTCTTGTAGTCCACTTGCTTCTTACTTTGGTAATAGTGCAAAATACAATCATGGAAACTGCGGCCGCCACCCATTAGCCTTGCAATTTTACCAAACTGTTTAGGTGCCAAGATGTACGCATCACAAAAAGCTTCATGCTCCTCGAGGGTGAAGTTGTCAATACCATCTGCAAAAAGCCGCTGATATGGAATCGACTTTTTCTCTATACCATTGTTTGAATCCAGATAGCGGACTTCATCACGCTCGATTGGATCAAAAATCAAGTTAGGAACATGGGCGGAGGTGAGCTTGGCCCGAACGGAAGGATCTCGCGCACTCTCACGCTCAAATTTAGCAAGAATTTCTAAAAATTCTGCTTCAGTTCTGACAGAATCACCATACGTTCTCCCGCGGCGTCCGCTTGACGACTGTACTTCTTTGTCGGTTTGAGAAGGTACGGACAAGACGGGTGATTCAGCAATGAGGCGGGTACCTTCTTGTCGCTCTTCCGTGGTTTTGCAGTACCTGTGCCACACACCCTTCATGTCTTCAAAATGCTGACGATATACCAAGGACTTTGCGTATAAGCTTTTGCGGTACTCCGATATGCGCTCAACAAGCACACCGTGCATCTTGGAGTTATTGAAATCTTGATTCCGCTTGTAAAAGGGATACTCGGAAAGAGACTTTATAGGTCTGGAAGAATAGTACCTCATATTTTTATGCAACTCTTTTTTGGGCAAGATCTCAACTTCATATAAAGCCTGATCTAATCGATTGAGTGGAAAGATCAAAGAAGAGTATACAGAGGGATTTAATGTAAGGCTTTCTGGCTTGACATGAATGTCTTGGCTGGGGTCCTTACCATATTTCCTAACAGCAGAAGTTGCAGTTGGACCATGTTTCTCTTTCTTGCAGCTTAGTTCGCTATCAGGGGAGCCAACTAAGATAACGCAAGGTTTGGAAACCGCAGCTACCTCGTTTACAGCCTTTTTCAAAGACTTTGGTTCTTGAGGCTCGTAAGAATCATCGAGATCTGAAGAATCGAAAGCTGGAATATTGAGTAAAGGCTTATTTTGTTCAGAATTTATAGTTTTAGACTCTGGCATTTCAGCTTTGTTCATGAGATCGAGATCTGTGTTACCAACTTGACAAACATTGTCTAGCTCTTCCATTTCAACATTTTTAGGGTCCTGTAAACTTGCTAAATCCTTGTCAGTTGTCACTAGAGAGGTAATTTCAACATCACTTTTATGTGGACCACCCACTTCAATAAAACTTTGTGTGTTAGTATTACTAGTTTCAAAGTGTAAGTTTTCCTGTATGTTTTTCTCCTCTGATAGTCCCGACAACGAGTATTCCACCAAGAACTGTTTAGGATTTTTCTCAAATCGAGACTGTTCACCGATTCTAGGACTTCTATCTTTTGATTCCTTTTTTATGTTTCCCGTATCTTGTGACTCTTGACGCAAGACTTCTTCTAAGCTAAATTCCAAGACTTCCATTCCCGGCTTGCTCAAAATATCAGATATCGCTGGATTCATTAATCCTAATGGTTCTGACTGCACGCTCTTATCTTGATTATGCGATAGCAAGGAAGGGCTTGTTAGATTTTGGGATCTCTCCCTTGAACGGGACATTAATAGAGGGATTTTGGCCTCCATTGATTTATCACTTAATTTATCATGTAGTTTTTCGCTTGACTTGTCTTTCTGAAGTCCAGAGATCTTTGATGAAATGCCAAGAGAGAAATTATCGAGCTTACTGTTAGAGGATTTGAAGTCAACTTGACGATCAGGTCGGGGTTTGCCAGAATCATTTTTCGCAACTTCGAGCTTCACTTCAGAACTTTTAACGTCATAAAAAACACCGCGCTTACTCAGTGATGATTTTTGTAGTGCACCAGTTTTGTTGCCAAAATTGTGTCCTTCATTTTCTGCAAGAAGGCAGTTTACAGGATCAAGTTTTGAAAGGGATCTCTCCAAGTCCTGGAAAATATGAGGTGGATTACTTGAAGCTGGGTTCGATTCCGTGCGTTCCATTAGCACTCTAGTCGTACCGGATTTGGGTACACAAATAGAATCAAGATTCGGTTTATCTGTAGTAACGATTTCTAAAGGGATTTCCTCATTGCAGGGGATTTTCGAAATCAACCGATTACTTACATTCTTTCCCTGCATGTGCGCTAGTTCCTTATACATAGTCACAGTAGAAGCAGCAGCAGCGCTGGTAGGAGTAGATGACATGCTAGGCTCAGATTTGATAGAATGTGCTGGCGAAGTTGGCATTGACTTTGAATCAACTTGTTTTTCCCCACTAGTATTCGCTACTGCATCCTTTGATAAAACATGGTGAGTTTCAACACCCCCTGAATGCCAATGGTTACTGCCTCTACTCCGCTGAGAATTAGACAATGGTGGACTCAAATCGTCCCTAAGTCGTTGTCCGTCATATTCGAGATATGAGCCCTTATTATATGGAACCTCATACCGCCCATTTCTATGAAAATCATAAGATAACATTTGCCGGTCCCGGTCCCGTCTGTCCTTGTCTCTGTCTCTTAGCCCATCTCTATCTCTGTCCCGGCCAGCCCAATCTGAAGCTGGGTACATATCTCCAGTATGAATGAAGTCTCGTGCATCTTGAGGATTTCGGTCTTGATCCCAATGCCGATCTCTAGACCAAGCATGGCTCATTGGATACTCACGTAACTCATTCCCATAAGAAGTCTCCCATTTTCGGCGCTCGTAGCCTGGAAGCCATCTTCTATTATCATATGGAGGACGATCGTACTTGTTGTAATACTCAGCTGAGTCTGGTGAAGGTGGTTCACGCCCATCGCTGAATTTAGAATGATGATGATGATGATGATGTTGATGGTGATATGTCTCTCTGTCATCAAACACATGTCCAGACGAAATCGATCGCTGCTCAGGCCGGGACTGCTGTTGCTGCTGTTGCCGCAATTCGAATTGGCTTAGGCCACCTATAGGTGAACTTGTAGAGGCACGCAAAGGCAGTGCAGAATATTCACGAATAGAGCTATTTTCAGGCGGCTGATACTTCAAGTACGAATGGTCAGCGTGAGAAGATTGAGAACTATGTCGAAGGGGATTCCCACTACCTCCAGCACTTTTACTAACAGCTGAAGACATGGGAGACGTGGCTCTCGCACGCGGGTAATAATTAGATGGTTGTGGGTAATGTCTCGAGGCGTAAGAGTAATCACATCGTGCAGGCAAGTTATCTCGCCGCTAGACAATAATTCTATTAGCGAAACAGTAATAATAATACATTAGTGGGATACTTGCATATTCTTTTGTGCTTTGTCGACGCTTGTATTCTGCAGCCGCAGCTTCACGATCGCGAATATCGCGGTCCTTCTTGGGCTTGTCCTGTGCCCGCCGAGCGTCATGGTGCCCTGATGGAATAATTGGTGGAGGTGGAGAAGGAGGAGGCGGCATTATTGTCTTATATACTGATCTAGTGTCTTCGCTTGAAATGTTAGCCTGTGAGCCGCGGGGATTGGTGGGTACCTTATTTTCCGGTTTTGGTTTTGGGAATCGCGAAAGGGCACTTACCGCTTAAGCATAATCAAATATAGCATTGGCAGGGCTCTATTGACAATGAGAGCTTTTTTTCTTCTTTGTTTTTCTCCGCTCACAAAGCTGATATAGAAGTAATTTTTTTGTGAATGTGGAAGAGGGAAGAAATAATTGAGATTTGAGTGTAATGGTAAATAATATATTTATTGCCCAAAATCGTGGAATTTGTTGTGGAGGAGGGGTTTTTTTTTTGCACTCAATTTTTGTGCTTTTCTGACTCATCAGGTCGGAATAGTCAGAGAGCCAGGAATGACAGAGAAGACTCTGCTACAGCAGAACAAGAAGTTCCAGAGCTTCAATTCACAATAGGATTATATGATATTGGGCATTTAAAAGGCAGTATTATCTTATTGGAGGTTATGTATATATATGCAATACCGGGGAAAGCTATGGGCGTTAAAACATGCCAAACAATTCCAGTTAGATCACTTCTGAAAACTCGGGAGAAGATATAACTCAGCGTGGGTGGCTTAGGTGGAGTTCGTCACGTACTTCGAATTCATTAAACCGGAAAGTCTTTCCATCTTTCTTATCAGTCACACTATATCTTAGTTGGCAGACAATCTAAAACAAATAAATGACACAATGTTCCCTGCCGAAAATGAGAGCATAAATTTACAGGTCGTAGTTATTCATGTTTTTCCCATTACCACATCCCCCATCCAAAATGACCTCTGATTCAACCACTGCACAAGTCAATCCAAAGTTTCGTGGTACTACTTCCACCGTTGTAGGACTACTCGCATGTCAGCTTGACTCGTATCAGCGTGAGCTTGAGACTAAAGTAGTATCCAGTGTCCCTTTCAAGTCGGCTCAAAGTGACCAGTCCATAAAGAAATCCAAGAAGGGTGAAGAAGATAAAGCAGTACAGCAGCTCTACGAGGTTGAGCTGGAGGACACTATTTTGTTCCCCGAGGGCGGTGGCCAGCCTTCGGATACAGGTGTGCTTGTTTTGGTCGATGGTAAGGAAATCCGTGTGAGTAGCGTGAGAAGAGATGGCTTGAAAGCATTGCATTTGACTCAGGAACCACTTGAAGTAGGTTCAACTGTGACTACAAAAGTTGATTGGAAAAGACGGCTCGACCATATGCAACAGCACACCGGCCAACATCTGTTATCGGCACTCCTGGATAAAAGGAATGTGGAGACTGTTGGTTGGAGTATGGGTGAAAAGTTTAATTATGTTGAGCTAGACCGTAAACTTACCCAAGCAGAAGTTGAGAGTGTTCAAGATGAGTTGGATGCAGCCATTTTAGAAGGTACAGGAATTAAAGTCGAGATTCCTGATGAAGAAGTTTTACATAAAGCTCCCGAGGATTATGACACCGAAAAGGGTGTAATTCGAGTCGTCCATATTGGAACCCTCGACTCAAACCCTTGTTGTGGCACGCATTTAAGTTCTACAGCACACGTTATTGCGCTATCACTCCTCCATCAACAAACCATTCGCGGCACTAACAGTCGACTATTTTTCATGGCCGGTGCACGAGTAACTGCGTTTGCCCGTAGCGCGAACGATGCACTGAGGCGCGTCAATGCCGCATTGTCGTGCCAGACTGAGGAAATTGATGAAAAGATTGTACGGGTCAACAGTCAGCTTAGGGATGCCATTAACAAGGAAAAGTTCTGGGTGGCTGAAACTGCGCGACACGAGGCCAACCTTATCAAAAATCAATTGAAAAGCGCAGAGGGGAATGTGGCATTTTTTTATTCTGCGAAGGGAACCATGGATTTTTTTCGAACAATTGAAAAGGATCTTTCTTCTGATAAACAAGTACTTGAACAAGGCACAGTTGTATTTGTAGGTGGAGAAGTCAAAGAAGGTGGCATGATTATTGTGCTTGGAAAGGATGTTGGTGACGTTTCCAAAAGGGTTCTTGGGTGTGTGCCTAACGTCCGTGGAGGAGGTAAAGGAAAATGGCAAGGCAAGGTTCCTGCTTGGGAAAAGGGAAGTTTGGAGGATCTTCACGCTGAGTTTCAGCTGAAGTTGTAAACCAGATTCCTTGAGTTGTGTGTGCAAAAAATAGAGACAATGTTGCCAAACTTTTGAGATTAGCTGGGCTGAGTGGCGAGATTATCCTATCGTTTAATAACTACAGACTGTATTTGCTATATATTAAATTTGAGAAAATATTGTTATTATTATATAGCTTAAGCATGGAAGAAAAATTATTTTAATTTCAAGGGATTATAATAATAAATAAATAAATAAATTATACAAAAAAATAAGTTTAGAAAAAAAACGGAAATAGAAGTTTACTTTGCAACGTCTCAGACTCTGAGAACATATAGCCAGTAATTCCTTGGTCGTGATATTCAAGAGATTCAACTGTTGAACTCCAACCTACTCAATGGGCCGGGCCATACCTGGTGGTAACAACCCCCTAAATCTCCACCTCCATCTCAACTTTCTCCTCACAGTCGAGTACCATCCAATTGAACCAGGAGTTTGATTTTGGTGGAATATAGGTAGAGTGGCGGTCGAATATTTAGCGGTATTATTCAACAAATTTAATTTACTGTTGTAGCCTTGATGGATACATGCGCAATCGTTGCAGACTAACTCCGAGAACATTGTATTTGTAAACTCAAGGAGCGGCTTCTTGCAGTGTACGCATGATTTTAAAACTGATCCACTTCGGCGCATCGTGGAGAAAGGGGAGAGGGAGTGGGTTGAAGATGTTGATTTGACGACTCTATGACGCGGTTGATAGTGGTTACTACTACCAGTATTAGCGGAGCCAGTACTTGAATCTTCAAAATAGTCTTCAACAAAAACAATGGAATCTCTCGACACTAGGGAAGAAGAACGCTGTTTGGGAAGAGCATAATGAGCAGAAGATAACTCAAACTGGCTCGCTGCGCCCAAAACCGTGTTATAAACCTGCGGAAAGGTAGTTAATTGTTTGTTATCCAGCAAGTCTAAGGTAGACGAGGGCCCGTTGGCGTTTCTAATGGGGCGAAATTGTCTCTTAGATCTCTGCGACCTTAGTTTGACTTTGGATCGGTGTTTACGAAGTACATGACCAGATGATTTCGTTGTCAAAGAATGAGGAGATTTTTCAATGTGACTGATGTTTGAATGGGGTTCAATAAATAGATCTGGCGGAGTTGTTTTTGTGGCTGGGCCAGGTTGCTGGAAAAGGGCCATTAACTGAGAAACAGCCGGACTTTGGCCCCCGTCATGGTGGAGATGTTTTTTCAAGGGAGTATTCTTACAATAAGATGTTGAAGGAGACGAGACTTGATCTATAGAGCTGAGTGAATCTGTTGACGCAAGAGAAGGCGATGTGAAAGGATACGCGTCGGTTAGAGTTGAGACAGAATGAAAATGCTGAGGGTAGAAAGCCGTAGATGACGAGGCCAAATAAGAATCTTCAGAAGAGGGGACAAGAGCAGTCCTGGACTCGGGATCGTTGTCAGACTGTAACGCAAGGTCCATTCCAGGGGATGGGATAACTTGACTTTCAGCTGGCATTGTTTATGACCTGGTAAAATTGGGATTTCAACGAAGGGTTATGCAAAGACGCTGCTTATGGCTCATGGCATTGATGTTGATGTTGATGCTGGTAACTACGAAGGAAGTGAGGGAGATGTAAAAAACGAGAGAAAAGGAGTTTAAGCACAAGCAAAAGGGTCTATCGTTTGAATATGGGGGGTTGGATTAATATAGTTGACAAAGGAAATTCTTAAACTGAGATCGTTTCAACCCGTGCAAAAGAGGGAGGGCCATGTTACAAACATGGTTAAAAGAAACGCACTGGATAAGAGCTAGTCGGAAACAGCGAAAAAATGATGGTTATAGATAAACTGGTTAGTATATGCTCGGTTGACCTTTTTTTTTTTTTTTTGTTATTTTTTTTTTTTTTGACATTCATCTTAAAAAAAAAATTTGTTTAATAGCTACTCGAAAAATAAATCCATCCCAAGTCATAATTTTCAAGTTACAAGTTTCAAGCAATAAGTTTTAAGTATCAAGTGT
>JAKVQY010000640.1:0-10727 GCA_030463045.1 Geotrichum macrosporum | reverse complement strand
AATTATGCTACATCTGATTTTGATGTGGAAGATACTGTAGAGGATGATGAACCATTATTTGCTGCAAGACAAGCCAAAAATAAATCAAAACAACGCGGCAATCCTACAACTAGTGGTGGTCGCAACAATAAAAATGGGCAGGCACAACAACATGGTGGAGGAAATTCAAGAAACCAAAATCCCGGCCATCCCTACAAGCTTGGGTACCGTGGTAATCCCAATTATTCTAGAAGTTGAATACCCGTAACTTTAGGTATTCTGGCAAAAGTGGAAAGCGCCAAAACAGATCAAGTCTAATCAAGCTACAAGTTTCATCATTCTGGAGCAAATCCAAAATAAAGTTCTTGGAGTATACCAAACCTGCGCACTTAATTTAATATAACTTCAACTGTAATGGAGTTACCTATAGTCAAGTCTCTGAAAAAGGGCAAGTTGTATATGGAATGTGAATATTCTACTATAACCAAATATTACTATTATTATTTAAAAAAAATTTGAAAGCAAAGACTTTTGGTTCATGCTTGAAAAAGATTCATTTTTATTTTCTTTTGCATACGACTTTTATATACGGTGGCCATTGGCTCTTGCGCAAGCTTGGCCAGTTTGACTTGCCTCTGTTTCCGTTTGTGAATCGTATCTGCATTGCTGCCAACCAAAGACTGAGAGACATTGTAATTGGAGATATGGTTTTTTTTTGTAATGTTTTTGGAATAAAGATATTTGACTCAGTTTTGTAAAATTCGGAAGCACGCTTTTGTTTTGTATATTTATCATCACTCGAACTAAAATGCTTTAGTTTGGAGTTAAAGTCATTCCACTTGCAACAGCGGAGGAAAATACAATATTACTTGTCTTGCCATGGTGGCTCATAGAAGACAGAGATGAAGCAGGAAGTGTATAGAAATGCAGAAATATTACATGCATGACTCTTACCTCAAATTTGAGAAAAAGGTTATTTCCCCACGATTTTGAAAATATTCATCTTGACGTTTTATTAAAATTAAAATGAAAACTTCTTTAATTTTTCAAATTTAGTACACCTGTGGTGCAAAATTTGCCTCTTGTATTATTTTGTTTAGCTTATATACTGTTTTGAATAAAACAAATACCAGCAAAAAAAAGTTCTGCCGCAAAACTCACTTTTATTTTTTTTCTTTCTTTTTTATTTTAAATTTTTAAACCATCACCATTTCGTTTCATTTTAAAGTTGAAAGATTTAATGGAATGAGAACTTAATTAAGGCGTGGTTGGTGCTTTTTACTATTACTATTAAAATTTCTGGTTGTAATTTGAGATAAGGTTGACGACTTGAATCGTTTGAAAGCAAACTTTGGAATTAGGGTGGGACTTGACGGCTGCAGAAACAAATGGGAACCTTTTTTGAAAATAAAGAGATTGTAATAAGAAGAGAAATCGATTTAGCTTTTGCATGGTGAATTAAAGACTTTGGAAACCGAGAAGGAAAACAGCAGTGTCTTTTCGCGAATGGCTATAGAGGCCCAAGGAATACGTGTCAGGTCCGACTGAGGTAGCACTAAAGGCAGGATTTCCTGCAAGCTGGACGTACTCATTTCCTTTAGCGTCTATGTAGATGTTGAAAATAAGAGCAGACTCTTGGGGGCCAAGCTTTAGTTTGCTATTGACAGCGGTAATGTAGTTCTGCCCGACCTGGATTGAGCCGTTTTCTTGCCAGTGGCCTACCAAAACATTTGCCGAATCAGGAATTAACCCCAAGGAATTGTCTGAGGCAATAGCAACTTTACGGTACTGAAGAGAATTTGCAGAATATGTGAGTAGGTAGATGATGGAGCCGGGGGGAAGAGCTGAAACTAGCGAGACAAGAAAAGCAAAAATCCCAATGCCGAGTAATATCATTGTGAAAAGAAGAAAGAAGTAGTTTGCATATAAAAGACAACTGTTGGAGAAATACGGTAATTACAATGGGCATGATTCCCTATTTTTATAAAGTTGGATTGTCTCGTTACAAAAAGTATTTATATTTATGACGGCTTGGACCAACTACTTTTGGGGATACTTGAAAAATTAAGATTATTTAGCAGCTCGCTTGGCATGTCAATGAGGAATTGTGCCATTGCAACTCTAATATCTACCTCGTTTTAAAACCACTTTCCATATGCCGCAACTAAATAATAATTCCTAAATTTGATGTATTTTGTGAATCACAGTGCGACTTAATTTTTATAAGAAGAGTTAATCTCCACCTCACTATCAAAACTTGAATTATTTACCACATTCTCCACTACTATGATAATAAATTTTCATATTTAATATATAGCAAATATAGCCTGTAAAGCACAGCAGCAGTGAAATAATTAATAGCCTTGCAATATAACAATGCTTGAAATTTTCAGGAAATTAAAACCAAAACAGGGTTTAATATGCGCTCTTTCAATGGTCAAAAAGATGAATAGTGAGTACAGCAGGCTTAAACGTCACAAAAACATTTCATGTTGATCAAAATGCTAATCAGGGTTAAAGAGACTGCAGTACAAGTCTAGTATGTTTTCAGGAAATGGCTGACCTGCAGTTTTCAAGTGTGAGAAGGTATAAAAAGAAGCACAAATCACGTTAGGACATTAGAATCGTGTAGAATGGTAGTTTTTCACATTTTTCTACAGTGGTGTCAATAGTAGCCGCTTACCAAATGCAGCACCATGGAAAAGTAATTTCAAACCAAGGAATATGACAGCACTTGTTTTTGAGTCTGTCCTCAGGATTTGTAGAAATTTGGCTTGAAAAATTGAAATAAAGCCAGGATTCACTTTTCTTTTTGCGTTTTGCCTCATGAGAGGAATTGCTGTTAGTACGCAACTAATTTGATTGCTTGGTGAAAAGAGGACAGCCATTTAATGGCTTTCTTTTAAATTACAGGTCGTTTTGAGTCAGTGATGGATCCAAGAAGAATGAACAAAGAACACAAGACTGCCAAGGTTGTTGGCTAATACACATGGCAAAACATACAACTGAGAATTTAGACGCCGCTTTGGAGTTTGTTCTTGCGTGCTCGGAACACGCAAAAACGGAAACTAGGAGCGTTATTTTTAAGGAAAGTGAATTTAAATTGAACTATTAAAGAGAGTTATAAACGAAGGGGAACAGAGACGGTGAAGAAACCATGAAAAAAAATTACGAAGAGACAATAATCTTGATTCCAAGGTTGCTAGGGCCAGGACCGGGATTGACATTATCTGGAGTAAACTCAATAAGGTAGCTGTTCTTGTTGGGATTGGGGTTGGTTACTGCCCAGAAAAATTCAGATTCTTGGAACGTGAGGAAGTCGACGTTAGTTTCAGTGGTTTCATAGGAGAAGATGGCAGTAGAGTGTCCCTGGGGCGCGAGGACTAACTTGTTATCAATGTAGCTAATGAACTGGCCGTCAATCTCAATGGAACCATCTCCCTTCCAAGTACCCACGGCAGAGTTTGAAGAGCCCGGCTGAACTACAAGAGAGTTGGTTTCGTCAACAAAGATGCTGGCGTATTGAAGAGGAGATGCTGAATGGACGGTAAGAAGGGCTACCTTAGCGCCGGGCTGAGGAGCAGCAGAGGCCAAAGAGGCGATGGCAGCAAGAGTTCCGATAGCAGAGAAGAGCATTGTTGATTGGAAGTAGTAGTAGTATTGGTAAAAAATAGGTAGAAGATAAATAAAAAGTAGTTGTTGATGATGAGAAAAAAAAAAAATTAAAACCAGCAGAGTAGATGATTTATATAGATTTTCGATATTACTGTTACTCTTTGTGCTGGATAGATTTATATTGATTATATTTTTAGTATGACAGAAATATAGGTGTGGAATGTGGAAATCAAGTATGGAGAAGTTCTATTTTTACTGTACGATTGCGTCATGACCTTTGAAATGACAGGCGTTGGAATTGAGCAGAACTAAAAAGAAAAGTTTATAATCTAAAAATATGCATATTACACGCATGAATCTCCGAATTGTGCCTGAAAAAGAAAAAAAGGATCTTAAAACTTGATATAGCGAACATGGGTTCCCCGGGCAACATTGACATTTGGGCGTCATTTTGCGTGTCACCCGGCTTTATGTCGGCAAAATAATGCTTTTTTCGGCGGCTTTGTTTACGTTCAATGCACCATGGAAACAAGCGAGTTGGTGGTGGGCGTGAACGGCGCATGTGACCTTACGCCGCACCTATATTTAGCGGAAAATGCTACATGCGCAATGGCGTCATAACGGGGCTTTTCCGAAAAACGTGGGGTTACGCACTACCGCGGAAAAAAAATTAAAGTTTTATTTTTATTTTTAGTATCTCGGTCCTGCGCCCGATTGAATTTTGAGTGAAAAAAACCCGGTTCCGAAGTGTTCACCGGGTTACCAGTTTCGTCGTGTCCCGTACTAGTGTCCCGTCGTTGGGTTATGCCAGTTCCGTCGTTAGGTTCCGGACTAGTGTCCCGTAGTGTCCCATCTTGTCCCGTAGTGCCTTTCATGTCCGGCAGAATTATTCCCACATCAAAAAGTCACCTTGCTTGCTAAGGCGCCAAAGCCTAATATCATCACACTTTCACGTTGGCCACAAACAATGCCCTATTGGTACCTGGGTTACCTATATGCCCACACGCCCAAGTTGACGTCAATATTACAAAAACTCTTCTAAACTCTTCTACCGCCAACTGCAACCCAATTTGGCACGCGCTCGGAGTACGTTTCCATGTAGAGGACCCAAGCCAGAATTTAAGCCTTGCCAATGCCAAATCTATTCATAGGACCGCAGATTGACCGGATTCACCATTGGCACACCTTTGCTCAATATTTGAGTTGCGCGATATTACCAGTCAAGGTCACTGTCAGGATGTGAACGCTTGCAAAGTAACGCGACATATCACAGGACCTTCGACTTACCTAGAGGGCGTCATTAACAGTAGGCCGTAAAATTGCTACCCTGAGCCAATGCGTATTAACCTTGAATGGCGGTGGCCTGAAAACATAAAACACCCACCCGAACCTACAATTGCATAACAGTAGACCATGTCGTCAGGCTTAAGAGAATTGCTGTCATTTCCAAAGCTCCGAGTTGCTATTTTTTGTTTCAATGTCGACATTGCTCTGTAATAAAGCATCAGTCGAGTGAAAATAATGAACCTTTTTTATTTTGTTAAAAAAAAAAGGCATAAGGCAAAAAAGGCTTTTCGCCGTAGTATTTTAACGCTAAAGGTAACAAGAAATGCCTACTGTTGGTACGGGCAATATGCAAAGAGTTTCAAAAGGATTCAGGATTGGCACTAATCCACCAATCTGCCATCATCTGTGAATTGACCCCTGTAAATGCTTTTTAGAACCTGTGATTCTGTAAATTCCAGTTTTGCTTAATATTCACACATAAAGTTAATAACAGTTTTCCAAATTTGGTACAGGAGATATAGGTATAATTTGAATCACCACTTTTAATTCAATAGCAAATATATTGGAAAAATCATTATAACATATTTCCTATATATTAAATTTGAAAAAGTATTACAATATAGTCCGTAATAGTTTTGCAAATTCAAGGTATAGCAAATATCAACTTTGAGTCAACTCGCTTTAGTCAACATGTTTATCACCTTAATTCATTACATTTCAATTTACAATCAGAAATAAATTATTCTTCCAGCACCAGCGCAAAGTTACTGCATTCCTGATCTCCATCACATTCATGTACTCTAGTAACAACGCTGAAAGAGATCATTTACCCATGGATCTTACACAATGTTCGCTTGATTCGGCATAAGTACGAAAATCGCCATTGTACTCTCCGACATTTGTGATATATACAGCGTGTATGGACTTGACCTCCTAAGAGGCTACAATTTCGACACCTCACTCTTTGTGTAATTTACATACGGGTAGACGCTCCATATGCCTGTACTAAAGAAATTAAGGCAACCTAAACAGACTTACAGGCTGTGCCATGTATTTTGAAAAACCATCATGAGGTAAAGCATCTCTTTCAAAGGTGCCGCTACTATGATTTACAGACTATATTTGGTATGATTTAAATTTAACAAGTAACCACCTTTGTAAAATAAACTGCACACCGCGCAAGCACAATAAATTCATCAAGTACCAGTTTCGTGACCTTTCCCATTGTCCTTTTACTCGACAACCTTTCCCAAAAGCAATTGCAGAAAATTTCAAAAGATCGCCTAAATTGATGGATACTTGATGGATAACAAATACCAAACTGTCTGCCAAGAGCAGTACCATGGAAAAGCAGAGTACAACACAATATGAAATACTAATGAATGGCACAGGAAGAGCAGAGTTACAACATTTGTACGTCTTAATCTTCCCTCATTACAAACTTGCGTTCCTACTTATACATGTATCATGTATAGTTTTTGCCTCCTTGATCTTTAGTACAAACCTTCACAATTCATCTTAAATTGAAGACCGTTTACTCGACTATTTTTAAACGTTCTTGCATGCAACGCATACCATGGCATAAAAGTCAACGAAAACTATGCGTTGACTTCACTTTTGGTGATTAATAAAAATATTTTGGGTATTGACCAAAACTTATGCCGGCTTTTATAATTTTCTCTAAATTTACTGGGAATTTTTGTACAAAGAATACTAAACCCATGTTGAAATTAATTGGTAGTTTTTGTCACATTCACAATCTCGGCGGATTGCAAGCTCAACTTTCTCATGTAGGCAATTCAAATTTCAACGTCATTTGCGAAATATGCAACAACAAGCAGACCGGCAAATACGACAAGACCATTCTACACCACCAAAGGGGAGATTCCAAATCAGTGCCGGCGAGGTCGCCAAGCATAAGAAATTCTGCAGGAAAATTTCCCTCTAAGAAAAGGTAAACTAGACATCACACTGGCTTCTGCAAATATCAACAAAGGAAAATTTCTTCTAATTGAAAGGAGCTAAGAAGCAATCGCGCTACAGTTTCATTAAAATTTCATGCTTGAGAAATTTAATGCGGGGGCCGTTTTTTCCCCTCTCAACATCACGACGAGTTCAAACATTGCTACGCAATTTTAAACCAGGAAAAACTAGAAAACTAGGTTCCTTTAAAACGTAAACGTAAAAAGCCGCAGTAGTCAATACATTTCAATTTTAAAAATTTCGGCTGCATTGGGGTCAAAGGAGACAATCATAAGCTTTTACTTTTAAGAAAGAAGACTAACACTTGAAATTTAAATTATTTGCGCAAACACAATTTCCAGTTATCAGCAAGCTTGCATTGTCGTTCACTAGGGCATTGGAAATAAAACTGAAAAGTTCAATCCAATGCCTACAGGTGCTAGTTAAAAAAGTACGTAGATTAAAAATTAATAATAAGTAAAAAGTAAATAAAAAAAAAATTTCTGCCGTCTTCCCGGTTTGGTCTTGTGCATGCCCAAATGCAGATTATTTCCTATTACAGAATTGCTACTGCATGCAAGTAACCAAACCCTGTATGGTACAGCATTATTTGTACAAGCACGTGCTGGTTCGTACAATGCGTGATTATGCAAGGCACATGCATAATTCGCCAAATTGCAAATTATGGCACGTGATGCAATTTGGTTGCTAATCACGTAATACTTTTTTATTAATGATTAATCATACACTACTAAGCATGAGATAATTTTCTTACGCTATAATTTTTTAAAGTCACATGAATGTCTCATGCTCGATATCTCACTTCAGTTCGACGTCCAACAAACCAAAAAAAAAAAAAACAACCATCAAATGTCAAATACCGCCGCCACCTACCACGTCTGCTCAATACATTTGGAATCATAATATATATCTCGTCAAATACTTGAAGCCTTCTATAGTTCCTTTAGTCTCAGCAATCTTTTTGTAAACAAATTATACACATACAAAACCACATTAATGGCTTGTCATACTCTTATCTTAACAAAGGTCATTGGTACAGTCTCGCTAGGAGCCTTCGCGGGCTCTGTGCTTTCTACCACACATACTGCGCTGCCATTGATACTACTGTCCAAGACCCCCAATGATCTTCAACTTGCACTCACTACGTTACGAGACAAATCTCTTCAATTGCTTTCTCCATTGGCCATCACGTCTTTTTCTACATTTGCCATCTCCTACTTTTTTGCGTCTTCCGCAGCTAGACACCCATACCTCATTTACTCCGCTCTCAGTGTTCCTATTGTGGCTGCTATTTCTTACT
Source organism: Geotrichum macrosporum (assembly GCA_030463045.1). Taxonomy (NCBI): domain Eukaryota; kingdom Fungi; phylum Ascomycota; class Dipodascomycetes; order Dipodascales; family Dipodascaceae; genus Geotrichum; species Geotrichum macrosporum. Next base: position 2,563 of record JAKVQY010000640.1, on the reverse strand, counting down.
TCAAAATCAATCCTGTATATAATTCCCTTCTAGCCGAGACTAACGTTTCCAAAGATACTCTGGACATTGCTAGTACAAACTCTGAGCAATCCACTCCCGTGACTCAAGACGGCTCACCCGCGCTTTCAGCTACTTCTACTGATGAAGATGTAGAGCCTTCTAATTTGGACAACAGTGTTTTTCGTAACATTAGCAAGTCGGACTACGAAGAAGACATTCCCAAGCAATCGGCAAAGACTCTTGCCAGTGTTTCAAATACTCAGAAGCAGTCTGCACAAACAGTTTCTCCCGCTACCGTGGGAATCCTTGTCAAACAATTAACACGTCTGGGTAATATCACAAGCTCAGTATCTGGACTGGCTTTTGTAATTGCCACTATCGGAATCTTTGGTGACATTGCAAAGAGATGACGACAAAGTGTGAAAATAAAATATAAAAATTTACTATAATTCAGTAGTTTCAACTGAAATATATTCTCAACTTACATTTCACTATGAAGCGAGTAAATGACTCTAAAGAATTTCTTAAGGGCATTGTTTGACTAATTGAAATATGCAATTAAGTGAAAATAGCCTCTACTTGCAATCGGACGTATTAAAATGTTGGCACTTAGTCTTCAATCTCAACTATTTCAAAGAACGAAAAAAAAAGGTCTATTTTAAATACTGTCTTATACATACGGCAATGCCTAAAATTGATGCCAAAGTAAAGAATCTGACAAGAGCAGGTCTGATATCTCTAGTTTTATAAAATTTGAATAATTACTCCTATGAGATATCACATATGAGGAAGCTATATTTGAAAGTTGCTTGTTTTCAGCAATTACGCTTAATCACCACGCACATGCTTTAGAACAAATGGAACTAGAAAAACTCGTTTGAAAATTAAACGGAACCGACAGTTGAAATGTTTTCTTTGTGCGCTCAAACCAATGATGAGGTTTTCAAAAAGGACATGTTTCTTGAATTGGGCCATTCTGCATGCTCATTCAGTGGCATAACTCAATTTACCGAATTTGACTGTGGCTGAATCAATAGGCATATTTAATAAAGATTGCCTAAATCGTATAGTTCATCCCATTGGTGTTTTGAGCTCTCATTAACGGCTTGATATGACAAAGTCAGTTATTCACACCAACTCAAAAACTAAGAGCCCCAAACATTCATTTGTGCCAATTTGTGGTTAAAAGAATGGTACAAATTCTAATGACATAGACGAGTGGTTTTGGCCAACTGGAGATTAAAACGTCACCAAAAAACACAATATTTTCAACATTTGATCAATTCATGTTGATATTTTGGATGACTCAGGCGGTATTAAAGGTAGATGAACTGATTTTTAATGTAACATCGACGCAGCTTTGGTATTGAAGCTTGTAGTTTTTACTTGAACCGTTGTCGAGCATTTCCTTTTTCACAAACTGATTCCTTTTGCCTTCAAAAGTATCAAGCGCATAAAACATGTATAAACAGGACTTGTTGAAGAGCATTAAAATACAAAATGAAATGATGATTAAAACTAGTGTGACATTCCAATGTCTCGTCGTCTATTAATGTGCAAACAGGTTCTAAAGTGCACGTTTTAAACTTTTAGACACTATGACGGAAAACATTAGCAAATTACAAAAAATGTTGGGGAAATAACAACTAATATCAAGTACCTCATTCATACAATCTGGTTTAGTAAGTCCTTAGTTTGCCAAATTGAAAAACCAGTTTTTCAGTAAAGAGACTGATAACCCACACGGAAGTGCTTTCTAAAATAACATTGAATATAAAGTTGTCAACATTTACTAGTAAGATATAGTGCAACTAAGAGTTTAAATAATCTTGTCAAAATAACGATACTTTTTCAAATTTAATATATAGCAAATATAGTCTCTAAGCCAGTAGCGACTCAATGTTCCAGACAAGATTTATTCTCTCAGTATCAAAACTTGAACTTATTATAACTTCTATAATTAAACATCTACCAATCATTGTAGGTAAGTTACAAAAAAAATGCAAGATAAATTGTTTTTGCAAAGGTCATAACCAGTAGTTCAACTACAGTCATATTTGAAAATAGATTCTTAAAGAAAAGTTAATTCAAAGCGCAAATTTCAAAGGACTGAAGATTGTTGTAATTGTCTAATTAAACTTTTATAAATTGAATCAGGGCTTTCGTTCTTGAGTTCCACGCGCTGTAGAAACTGTCTACTTGCAATCTTCCATTTTTCGCGCAGTTCTAAATCTTGGATTACAACTACACTTTTGAGTTTCCTTACTTTTTCTCCGCACTGAAATAGTAATTTGCCTTTTGTATTATTATGTTTAGCTTATATATTTGCTTCCAACGTCACTAATGACTTACTAATAACTAACAATATCCTCCGCTATTTCTTCTTCGGTATTAAATTCATCACTTTCATTCATCGATTCAGAGTAAACTGGCTCTTCAATATTTAAATAGTGATGAATGGCTCTGTATCTAGCCAGGCGAACTGAAAATTCTCTAACAACCATGTCTTTTTGATATTTCATTTTTTTATTTTTTTATTTATTTTTCATTACCATTATTTATA